>SJYR01003774.1:60754-143481 GCA_006410655.1 Kobus ellipsiprymnus
AAAAACCCGTCAACAACCTCACAAAGACTATATATGGTGTTTGCTTTAAAAAATAGGGTTTTTTTTTTGAAGAGAAATAGTTTCAGAAATAAAAATTAAAAGGGAAATAGAGGGCTTATCAATTTTAAAAAGTTAGAAAAAAAAGAAAAAAGGGGGAGAAAAAAAGGGGGGTAATGATTGTAAAAATAGTAAAAATATATATGGCCCTTTCTCTGGAGTTGTTGGCCATGTGGGGTCACTTTCAAGGCTGTTTCCTCTGTTTAACTTCTGTTTGCTGGTCTCTTCCGTGTCAAATTTCCATACTGGCACGGGTTGGGGGGGGTGGTGGTGGACTTTTTTTTTTTTTTTTTTGGCTCTCTGTTCAACTGCGCTGTGGGGAGGGAGGGATGCTGCATACAAATAACACTGTGGTGTGTACGCAGTGTCTTAGCCCCGCTGGATCTGGCCCTGCTTGCAGCGCACAAGCCGCTAGGGCTCTACGTTGCTCTGCTGGGAACCGTCTGAGGCTGGCCCTAGGCTGCGTGCCCCTCCCTGGTCTAAGCCGCTCGGGTTTGGCGCTCAGGTATCCCCCAGAGACGCAGATTGGGTTGGGATTGCGTTTCGCGCCCTTCCCTGGTCCGAGTGTCTCAGGTGTTTGGCGAACACAGTCTCTGCAACTTGTCACGTTTCTCGCCTCTGCGGCTTAGTTTTCTGGGTGTACCGCTGGCGCCCCTTGTGAGGCAGATGATGACTGACCAGCACCCCCAGAAGTTTTAGCAAAGAAGCCTGCTTGCCGTTTGGTAGGGAAAGTCTCTCCGGGGCTGTGATTGTCCCTTTCCAGCCCTTACGGCTCTGGCTGCCTGTCCCTGGCAGGGGATGGTCTGCAGTCAGCTACTTCCATTCTGTCCTTTGTTGTGTGGGTGGTCCTGGTGGTGTCTTATGTTCGAGCTTTTCACGTGGTTAGCTATCCCCCAGTCTGGTTTACTATCCCAAGTTAGTTCGTTCTGGTTACTTGCCGGGCGTTCCGGCCCGATTCTTACAAAGCCCTGCAGCCTGCGCCTCCTGCACGTTCCTGCCCTGCCCCCACTTGCTAATGGCGAATGCAGGTTTCTGTGCTGCTTTCCACTGGGGAAGTTACTGTTGGACTTGTAATCTGTTGGTTTTAATTATTCATTTATTTATCCTTCCTGTTATGTTGCCTCTGTGCTTCCAGGGCTTGCCACAGACTCGGCAGGAAGAGTGTTTCCTGGTGTTTGGAAACCTCTCTTCTTAAAGTTCCTTTCCAGGGATGGGCTTCCCTACCCGGGACGGAGCTCCATCCCCACCTCCTTTGTCTCTTTTTTTGTCTTTTATATTTTTTCCCTACCTGTTTTTGAAGGCAATGATCTGCTTTTCTGGGTGCCTGATGTCCTCTGCCAGCATTCAGAAGTTGTTTTGTGGAGTTCTCTCAGCGTTGAAATGTTCTTTTGAGGAATTTGTGAGGGAGAAAGTGGTCTCCCCATCCTATTCCTCCGCCATCTTCAACCCTGAGGTTTTAAAACATTGGCTTTCTCTTCAGCTCTAATTTAAACCTGAGAGGGAATATTACATGTCAAGAGAGAGTCACAAAATTTCAGATCTAGCATTTGGGGGAATCCTCTGTAAGTCAAAAACTAACGGTTTTTTAACCTAAAAAATATTTTTTTTTTAATTTATTTGGCTGTGCCAGGTCTTAGCTGTGGCATGTGGACCAGAAAATTGTCCAGGTGAATTCCCTGGTGGCCCAGGGGACCTGGGTTCTATCCCTGGTCAGGAAACTACATCCCACATGCCCTAACGAAGACCTGGCTCAGACAGATAAATACATAAAAATAAATATTTTTGTAAATTGTCTTACATTTGTTGCTATAATTTTTGGAGCCCTGGGTCAGGCAGGCAAATCCTGTGCAGTCCCCAGTTCAGCACCACTGCTTTGGATATGAAACATACCTTCCGAGAGGAAGAAGGCACAAACAAACAGAAACACAGAGGATATACACTGAAAATGCAATCAATCTGCTTTAAATATTTTTTACCTTAAAATATTTTGTTGTGCCCCCTTCAAGGATAGGCTTTGAAGAACTCTGTAAATGACAGGAAGTTCTAAGAAAGTCTGTAGTGATGCTATTTATTTTACTTTTTTTAACTTTTTATTTGGTATTGGAATATAACCAATTAACAGTGTTGTGGTAGTTTCACATGAACAATGAAGGGTCTCACCCATACGTATACATGTATCCATTCTCCCCCAGCCAGGCTGCCATTGAGCACAGTTCTTTGTGCTATATTGCGAGTCCCTGTTGGTTATCCATTTTAAATATAGCAGTGTGTGCCTGTCAATCCTAAAGTCAATCCTAAGGAAATCAGTCTTGAACGTTCATTGGAAGGACTGATGCTGGAGCTGAAGCTCCAATTCTTTGGCCACTTGATTCGAAGAGCTGACTCCTTGGAAAAGACCTTGATGCTGGGAAAGATTGAAGGCAGGAGGAGAAGGGAGGCAAGAGAGAATGAGATGGTTGGATGGCATCACCAACTCAATGGACATGAGTCTGAGCAAACTCTGGGAGATAGTAAAGGACAGGTAAGGCTGATGCACTTCATTCCATGGAGTTGCAAACAGTTGGACACAACTTAGTGACTGAACAGCAGTAGTCATGGTTAGGACTGAACATTTCCAATACAAGGGATGTGAGTTCCATTTCTGGTGGGAGAACTGAGATCCCACATGCCGTGAGGCCACAAAAATAAGACAGACATATACACTACTGGGTGTACTGTATATTTTCCCTGGTGTATTTTTCCCAATAAACCCAAATCTGTCCATATGTAAATTCTTGGCCTTATCCGTTGTACTCTTCTACTTCTTCAATATGGCAGCAAGCTAGAGCCCTTGTTAGCTAGATGTCAGAAAGTTAACAGAGGAAGCAAGAGGTCACAAGGGGCAAAATGGAGTAGTTCAGATGGCATGGTGATTTTATAAATACTTCTTTCTGACCAATATGGTATGTTCTTAGCCAAGAGTGATTCTGATTTTTTCCCCTTGGTCCAATGAAAATCAAACAGAGGGAAACAGACCTGGGTCTGATTCCCTGTTTCACCACCTACTGTCTGTATAACTCTGGGCAAAGCATGTAACTTCAGTGAGCCTCATTGTCTTCATCTGTAAAATAAAGTAAAACCCACCACCTTACCATATTGTAATGGGTTTTAAGTGAGCAAACCTGTTAAGTGCCTGACATATAAAAGACTCCCAGTAAATGTTACTCTCCCCCTAGTCCCTGTCCCAGTGTACTAAAAGAGATTGTATGGTATGAGTATTTTTAGTATTCTGAAGATTGTATGATTCATTTCTTCTGCAGCTGTAGTTTTTCTTACAGAAGAATATCCAGTTATTTCATGATGACATTGGCACCTCCAAAAAACACAAATGGTCCCAAAATGCAGACAAAGATGAGTACCTGGACACCCCTAAACCATCAGCTTTTGAATGACTGAGTGAGTAATAAGAACTATTTTATTAGTTGAAATCATGCTTTAAAGGGGAAAAAAAGCATTAAAATTTTGGTAATCAAAACATGAACAGGAATTGCTTAGGATTGTATAGTGGATAAAAAAAAAAGAAGGCTTTCTTCAAAAATTTTAATTAGAAAAATAAATAAATTTAGAACAAAAATAAAGAAAACTTTAGTTGAGCCCCACTTACATGGCCAGAGTTGGCAAGAGATACAGAGTTCCTGCTTAGAAAGACAGATCTTAGGGACTTCCCTGGTGGTCCAGTGGCTAAGACTCTTTGCTCCCAGGGCTGGGGCCCAGGTTCTATCACTGGCCAGGGAATTCAGTCCCACATGCTGCAACTAAAGACCTTGTGTGCTGCAACTAAGACCCAGCACAGCCAAATAAATTAATAAATATTTTTAAAAGATTTAGGAGGTGAGAAGGTGGAGTGTCTGCCAGCTCCCCTTCACCTTCATATGCACCTGGTCTTCAGGCTCTGTGGGTCTTCCTCCGAGGTCTCTTCATCCAGACCCCTCTTCTCCTTTGACTGGTGCACATCCAGCTCCACGTTCTCAGTTCACACACTCACCCCTCTTCGCCTGGCACATTGCAGTAACCCCTCAGCTGGTTTCACTGTCTCTAATCCGTCCTCTATTCTGGTCCCAGAATGATCTGTCTAAAATATCAAACTAATCCTATGAAGAAAAAGCGATAACACACTGTTCCAAAGGATAAATTCCACCCTACTCACCGTGCAGAGCACTGAGGACGCTTCATGTGTGTTAGTCACTGAGTCGTGTCCGACTCTTGCAGACCCCATGGACTATAGCTGGCCAGGCTCCTCTGTCTGTGGGATTCTCCAGGCAAGAATACTGGAGTAGGTTGCCATGACCTCCTCCAAGGGATCTTCATGACCCACGGATCGAACCCAGTGTCCTTTATATCACCTGCATTAGCAGGTGAGTTTTCTCTTTTAAATTTATTTGGTTGCAAGGGTTGTGAACCCTTAGTTGCAGCAAGTGGGACCTAGTTCCCTGACCAGAAATCAAACCCAGGCCCCCTGCATTGGGAGCATGGAGTCTTAGCCCCTGGCCCACCAGGGAAGTCCCAGCAGGTGAGTTCTTTAACACTGGCTCCACCTGGGAAGCCTGAATAGCTTTTGCCAAATTTTATGAGAATTTCTAGGGAATTCCCTGGTGGCCCAGTGGCTCACAGTCTGTGCTCCCAATGCAGGGGGCCTGGGATCCATGTGTGTTCAGGAAACTAGACCCCACATGCTGCAAGAGTTTGCATGCTGCAGCTAAAGAGCCCACATGACACAACTAAGACCCAGTGCAGTCAAATAAATAAAAATGTTTAAAATCTCATGATAATTTCTAGGTGAGCAATGATAAGAGAAACAACAATTTCTATTAGAAATGATATTTATTTTGTTGTTCAGAACTCCCATTTTATCACCCCTTCCCCATTTTTTATTTTGGTTTCATTAGGTTTTAGTTTGGAGTCAAAGTATTTTCAAAAATTTTACCCTGCCATATGTAAAATAGATAGGCAATGGGAATTTGCTGCATGGCTCAGGAAACTCACACAGGGGCACTGTATCAACCTAGAGGGGTGGGGTGGGGAGGGAGAGTGGAGGGAGGTTCAAAACAGAGGGGATATATGCATACCTATGGCTGATTCATGTTGAGGTTTGACAGAAAACAACAAAATTCTGTAAAGCAAAATCCTTCAATAAAAAAATAATTAAAATTAAAAAACTGTCAAATCACTATGTTGTACACCTGAAACTAACATTATATGTCAATTATAATTCAATAAAAATTAAATATAATACAAATTAAAAAGTCTTGGCCCGTGTATATACCCATATGTATGTGAATGAATGTATCAGTGCTCAGAGACACACATGGAATTTGCATATGTATACAGCAAACTGTTAATAGTGTGTGCACATGTGCTCACTCTTGTCCGACTCTTTGCAACTCCACAGACTGTAGCCCTCCAGGCTCCTCTGTCCATGGAATTTTCCAGGCAAGAATATTAGAGTGGGTTGCCATGCCCTCCTCCAGGGAATCTTCCCATCCCAGGGATTAAACCCACGTCTCTCTATGTCTCCTGCATTGGCAGGGGGGTTCTTTACCGGTTGAGCCACCAGAGAAGCCCAACTATCTATAGCGGTTTCCCCTAAAAAGTTGGACAACATGGAAGAGTGGGAGGGAAGTCTGTGGGAAGAGAGAGTTTTTGTTTTTTACCGTACACAGTGCAATGATATTTAACAACTTAAAAAGCAAATATAAGTAAAAGCGAGCAAAGAACAGTAATGCTGAGAATGGAAAAACACAGGTTCCAGATCAGCCATACTAAATAATCTCCTGCTTGACTTCAGTGTGTCTCTTATGCCTCTGATCTTTACTACCTGCCTTTGGAAATTGAGTGGCTTGGATCAGATGACCTCAAAGGCCCCTTCCAGGTCTAATATTCTGACACTGTGAAAGGAGTTCAAAATAGATACCTAAGTTTACAGCTGGGCAGACCATGTCCATACGATAACTTCAAGGGCTTTTCTACACTTCTACAACAGGGCATTTGCCAATGATCAGCGTAATTTCAAGGTCCTCTCTTTTTGTTTTGGCTACACTGCACAGCATATGGGATTTTAGTTTGCTGGCCAGGGAGAGAATCCAGGCACCCTGCATTGCAAGCGTGGAGTCTTAAACACGGTACCACTAGGGAAGTCCCTGGTTTTTGCTTTAATTTTGCCTTTTTTCTATTCTGTAGTAAAATGAAAAATATGAAACTGTTTCAGTCTAAAATAAACCTCATAGGAGTTTAACTTCACAAGAGGCTTTAAGCAGAGAGATTGAATTCAGATGTAGATGCCAAAATTATAGCATCCTCAGATTACAAGATAATTCAGGCCTTATGGAAATGTTGAGAGGAGGAATGTTTTATAAGTATGTATCTCTTTGCTGTCTAGTGTAGGGTTTTTTTATTTTCATCTAGCGTTTTTATTGAAAGTGATCAACATTTCTTTTTTTTTTTTAATATGGTTCACACATGTAGTACAGTACACATGTAGTTAAAAGGGTGTTCTGAGAAAAACACCTAACCACCATCCATCAGTCATAATTTAGGAGCCCCAAAATGTCTTACACCTCTATGGTAATGATGTCACTTGGTGAAATATACAACCACAGTGTCAACAGACTAAAATAACAACCGTGGTATTCTGACTTAACAGCAGGCTCTGAGTAAACTGTGATGTAAACAAACTGCACCATTCTGCAAGGAAAGATGATTCTCTCTAATGTTTTCCACTTGAAGTGATACTGTTTCCGGGCTCTGTTTTAATTTTAATTGAAGTATGGCTGATTTACAACGTTGTGTTAGTTTCAAGTGTACAGCAAAGGGATTCAGTTATACGTATCAATTCTTTTTCAGAGTCTTTCCCTTATGGGTGATTACACAATATCGAGTAGTGTATGTACTATAAGTAGGTCCTTGCTGGTTATTTATTTTATATATAACAGTTTGTATATGTTAATCCCAAAGTCCCAATTTATCCTTCCAACCCTCTTCCAGCTTTTTAAGATCAAAAATCTGATTGCAAATCCTTGGAATGAAGAGTTGCTCCCAACCAGAGACTATAAGATTCTGAGTCTGCCTGAGGGCCTGACAGTTAAATAATTTGTTCCAAATTAAACTTCTTGTCAAGGGTAGAGTCAGACCCAGATCTGAGTTTGTCTAGTGTTTCTCTTTCTGCTCCTCATGCCTATCAGTTCCTACCTGACTCTAGTCGCCTTTTGGTGAAGAACTGGATTTGCTTGGACTCTGCTTAGACTTGGTCATTGGCCCTCTAAAGACCCTATCTCCTACCCTCTTTATTTGATTTTATTATCAGTGACTGACTTTATTTATTATTTATTTATTTAAATATTTATTTTCTTTATCTATTTGGCTGCACTGGGTCTTCGTTACGGCATGCAGGGTCTCTAGATGCAACGTGCGGGATCTTTTTAGCTGCAGCATGTGGAGTCTAGTTCCCTGACCAGAGATGGAGCTCGGGCCCCTACATAGGGAGCGTGGAGTCCCAGCCACTAGACCACCAGGGAAGTCCCCCTGCTGCTTTCTTGCTGACTCTTCACACCCTTCAGGTCAGGGCCCCTTTCTTTCTGATGCTTCTGTTGTCATTGAACACCACGACGATCCTCCCAACCTCCTTTGGAAAGGAGGTTGTCATCCTGGGACCTAATTGTTTTTTTTCCCCCACTGTCAGGTCAAACCATGGGCAGCAATTCATTGAGAATGTAGGGCTTGAGGTCAGAATAGGGAAGATCAAGGTTGGGGGTCAGAATAGAAAAACCATGGTTCTAGCAGGGTTTCCCAGGTGTTAGTGATAAAGAATCTGCCTGTCCATGCAGGACATGCAAGAGACGTGGGTTTGGTCCCTGGGTCAGGAAGATCCCCCTAGAGAAGGAAATGGCAACCCAGTGCAGTATTCTTGCCTGGAAATCCCGTGGACAGAGGAGCCTGGCAGGCTACAGTCCATGGGGTCGCTAGAGTCAGACATGACTGAGCGACTTCACTTTCACTTTTCACTTTCATGCACTGGAGAAGGAAACGGCAACCCACTCCAGTGTTCTTGCCTGGAGAATCCCAGGGATAGGGGAGCCTGGTGGGCTGCCGTCTATGGGGTCGCACAGAGTCGGACACGACTGAGCAACTTCACCTTCACGTTCTTTCCTGTGCTGGTCTACAAGCTCCAGTTTAAAGATATTTACTAACCTAAAGAAGGAAAAATAAAAAAGGCATGTACATAGTGTTTCTGGAAGACTTTACATATCCCCTGGAGAAAGAAATGGCAACCCATTCCAGTATTCTTGCCTGGAAAACCCCATGGACAGAAAGCCTGGCAGGTTACAGTCGTGGGGTCGCAAAGAGTTGGACATGACTGATCGACTTCACTTCACTTTTACTTGTACAAGAAAAGGGGCAATACTGATTTCCTTCAGACAGGAAAACTGTCTAAAGGGTGGAAGAGACTCTTACCTGGAGAGCGTTTTGTGTCGTTTGAATTTTTAATCATGTGAATGTTTTTAATCATGTGAAGGTAATATCTATTCAAAATAATAATAAAATTTTATAAAATAAATTCACTAAAAATGGCAAAATGAGAAATACCCGAAATTTAAAATCTAGCTAAGTCTTTCTCATATTGTATTTGTGTTTTTATACTTCATTACCAACAACTTAAAAAGAGACATAAAAAAAGCAAATAGATAAAATAAAAAGGGACATATTTAAAATGACTATATTTGCATTTCCATTCTATGAATGGAAATCCCTAAATTAATATAACCAGGGCTAATGTTCAGGCAGAATTCACTGGTATGGCTGACCAGCCTCTGCCTATTTTGACTGGTTGGTAGCATTGCCAGTTGTTAAACATTTTTAATATCACCCTGGATAAAATTCAAGGTCTTCAAACTTTTAAAAGATCTTGTTAATTCTTTTCTTTTAGTATAACTAATAGAAACATATATTTCAAAGGTCACTGATATTTGCAAAGATCACTAATTATCTCTCTACTCCAATCAGCCAAACTGCAGGGTCAGGCATGGTTTTACCATGCTCCTTGTTGTACATTGCTTTATGCTATCAGGCATTTAAAAAATATTTTCTAAATGAATAAATGATACTCACTGGTTTTTCTCTTTTGCCCAACAACGAACTTATTGCATAAATTCACTAGATCATATGGTAATCTTTATACCTCCATGAAAGCCACAGGAATTAAGTTTGAAGGGGATATTTCCAGTTTATTTTTATTCCGTTTTCTCTCTCCATTTTAGGTTTTAGGCTTTATTTGTCTGTGTGTTTTATGAACAACATAACAGATTGATAGCATAAGGAACGCATTTTCAATAAAAAAAGAAAGGAGAGAAGTAAGCATACAGGTTTTTTTTTTTTTAAATTTCCTTCTTTCATGGCTGTGCTGAGTCTTCCTCGCTGCACAGGCTTTTCTCTAGTTGTGGTGTGCAAGCTTCTCATGGCCATGGCTTCCTTGTTGCAGAGACTGGGCTCTAGAGCCTTCTCGTTTAAGTTGTGGCATGTGGGATCAACACAGGCTCAGTAGTTGTGGCGCATGGGCTTAGTTGCTCCGCTGCATGTAGGATCTTCCCAGATCAGGGATCAAACCCATGTTACCTGCGTTGGCAGGTAGATTCTTTACCACATTCTTTAGCTACCAGGGAAGCCCAAGGATACTGACTTTTAAACTTAGCATTACTTGTGATTTTCATTGTAGGACTCAAGTATTGGCTTTAAAGCTCAATCTCATGTTAGAAGTCAAGTCACTTTTAAAAACAATCTGGATAGTAAGGGGCAAGATGTAACGTGAAGCCTATTCAGTGACAGACAATCCAAACAGTATTTTATATTTAGCCATGTGTGCATGCTCAGTCGAGCCTGACTCTTTTGTGACCCCATGAGTGTAGCCTGCCAAGTTCCTCTGTCCATGGGATTTTCCAAGCAAGAATATTGGAGTGGGTTGCCATTTCCTTCTCCAGGGGATCTTCCCAACCCAGGGATCAAACCCAGGTCTCCTGCATTGCAGACAGATTCTTTACCAGCTGAGCCACCATTGAGGCCCAGGATAATATAAACAAAAAGTAAAAAAATTAAAAAAATAACAGCCTCTTCCTTCATTTTGACCTCAGTGCCTGAGAACTTTCCTTTCCTTGCCATTTGCTATGAGATGAGTGGCGCTGATGCCCTAGCAATGGTCCTCACATCTTATAAGTGCAGTAAGAATCCTTGTAACGACTACTCTGAAAATGGGATTTTCACAATCCTATTGTTAAGAAATCCAGAAAGGCATTAAAAGTACCTATAAAATATAATTATGATATGACATAAGATAGTATTGTTGCTGTTTAGTCCCTAAGTACTGTCTGAGTTTTTGTGACCCCATGGACTGTAAACCCACCAGGCTTCTCTGTCCATGTGATTTCACGAGTAAGAATATTGGAGCCAGTTGCCATTTCCTTCTTCAAAGGATTGACCTCCGGTCTCCTGCTTGGCAGGCGCATTCTTTTCCACTGAGTCACAAGTGATGGTCATGAAAGATAGTATAGGATAAAATAATATAGCACAATGTCATATACTAATTATATGATGTTAACATAAAAAAGTAACTAACTGTAAAATGAGGTATCATACATGGTACCAAGTGCAAAGATGAGGCTTTAAAGAACTTCAAAGAACACTACCTTCCAGACAGAGCAGACAAGCCACAGGCAGGCACACCCACAGACGCACAGACAGTCGCACGCCTCCACGCCAAGGGAGACAGCCAGCCGGCGCACGCTCCTCAGCCGGAGCCATAAGCACTCGGGAGAGGCCGGGTCGGGGAGAGACAGAGGCAGAAAGAGACACCGCTTCCGAGACAGACTCCAAGACGGTGAGAGGGAAATGCAGACAGAAACCACACGACACCACACGCACACACTCACTTGAGTGTGGGCCTTGGAAATCCTTCTGTATGTAGTCGCTCAGCTGTGCCCAACTTGGATCGACCCATGGACTGCGGCCCGTCAGGCTCCTCTGTCCGTGGCCTTTCCCAGGCAAGAATACTGGAGTGGGTTGCCATTTCCTTCTCCAGGGCACCTTGCCGACCTAGGGGTCCAACCTGAGTCTCCTGCAGGCGGATGCCTTGCCATCCGAGCCAGGATCCTGCTCATTCCCTACTCAAAAGACAAAGAAAAGACCTAGTGTTGTACTAAGGGGAAAGATGATTTCAGAAACGGAAGGTGTCCTTTGATGCTATCTTTGACTCTTTCTTATAGTTTTCATTGGTTTTTACTTTTAAGGCTACTCTAACAAGGCAACAGAGAAAATGCAAAATTGAAAAGCATTTGCCTTTTTTTGTAAAGAAACACGTGGCAGGTTAAACTCTCTTCGTTTTCTAGAGTTGGTTCAATGCCACATCTGTATTCCACAAATAGGACTCTTGTGAGCTTTCTTTCAAATCTCTGTGATGAATCCCGAAGGCCTCAAGGAAGAAAGGAGGAGAGGTGGCGAGAAAAAGAGCCACCTTTCCCCTTGGCTCCATCTCACCGAGCTGCTTTGTTCCTTCATCTCATGGCCTACGATCTGGTATTCTCTTGTTTGTCTGATTGTGGTTTGGGGACCGTTTCTAGTCACAAGGCTATAAACAGTGGCAGGGCAGCCCTTCTTTCCATTCCACATCAGACCCAGTGGACAGTCCAGGCCCTGCCCATTGCATTGAGTCTGTAGCCAGAGAATCACCGGTGATGCTGGTTAACAACACATATCCTTGGAATCCACTGCATTCGCTACTGACTGTCTGAGGTGGTGCTCTGGAACCTATAACAAGACCCTTACTTGGGGATGCCAAATCACACAAAAGCCTGAGGCCTGTGCAAGATCTTCACGTTTCTGGAAGAGCCACACCCCTACAGAAGGAACCACAAGAGTTGCCTGAAGCGCTAAAGGTATAAGTATTGGGCTCAAAGTTGGAAGGTCTCCCCCTTTGCTATGGCAGTAACCTGACCTTACTTTGAAATGAAAACGGATAATACTAAGAGTTGACATGGTTCTAGAGCATTCTAAAAACCCTAAAGGATGGAAATCTGCTGTACGGGTTCCTTGAAAGCAAGAACCTATGTTTACTGCTATGTCTTCATGCCTTTGACTGTGCCTTGAGTAGAGCGTGCACATCACCAGAAGGAAGAAAAGAATTCAATCGACAAAGATCCAAAGAGATCCAAAGTGCTGAGCCAAGTGCAAAGTTGAGGCTTCCAAGAACTCTTCTGTCTTTCACACACTGAAGAAAAACTGAGCACCTACTATGAGCTAGGAGGCATGGAATTCGTTTCTGGAACTAGAATGCTGAGAGAAGGAGACACACAGTTCCTGCTTTCAGGGACACCAATCCAGTGGTAAATAACAGGCAGATCCTCGGAGCACTTCTCCAGGGGCCTCTTCCCTCACCAAAAACTGGGTGTCAGGGAAGGCTTTTCAGAGTCATCCTTGAGTTGAAGACGCGTAGGTGGAACCAACGGACACCAGGGATGGGATGCAGGAAGAATTTCAGGCAGGAAAAATAGCATCTTGGAAGGCTAGGTGACAAGGGAACCTTAGGATATGCAAGAAATGGACAATGCCCTATGGGCTGTAACCCAAAGAGTGCAGAGGGCATCCCAGTGAAGAGAGATCAGAGAAGAAAGTGGGGACCAAGCAACGATGGGATCTGGTCGTATATTCAATATGGTGGGGAAATACAAGAGCAGTGGGAGCAGGGAGGTAGGTGATCGAATTGGATCTGCATTGGAAAACACAAACGACTGGAGAGACTCAACTCAAAACTAAAAGGAGGTACCACTTCACATTCATCAGAATGGCCCTCACAGAAAAGTCTGTACCTAACAAATGCTGGAGAGGATGTGGAGAAAAGGGAACTGGCCTCCATCGTTAGGAGGAATGTGAGTGGTAGAGCCACCATGGAAAAGAGTCTGGAGGTTGCTGGAGAACGGAAAATGAGCAGTACCGGGTTATTCAGCAGTCCCACTCCCAGGCATAGATCCACCCACAGTAGAACTCCACAAGATTCAGGCACCGTCTGTGAACGACTGAGTGACTGAACTAAATTGATGGCTGATTCATGTTGAGGTTTAACAGAAAACAACAAAATTCTGTAAAGCAAAATCCTTCAATAAAAAAATAATTAAAATTAAAAAACTGTCAAATCACTATGTTGTACACCTGAAACTAACATTATATGTCAATTATAATTCAATAAAAATTAAATATAATACAAATTAAAAAGTCTTGGCCCGTGTATATACCCATATGTATGTGAATGAATGTATCAGTGCTCAGAGACACACATGGAATTTGCATATGTATACAGCAAACTGTTAATAGTGTGTGCACATGTGCTCAGTCTTGTCCGACTCTTTGCAACTCCACAGACTGTAGCCCTCCAGGCTCCTCTGTCCATGGAATTTTCCAGGCAAGAATATTAGAGTGGGTTGCCATGCCCTCCTCCAGGGAATCTTCCCATCCCAGGGATTAAACCCACGTCTCTCTATGTCTCCTGCATTGGCAGGGGGGTTCTTTACCGGTTGAGCCACCAGAGAAGCCCAACTATCTATAGCGGTTTCCCCTAAAAAGTTGGACAACATGGAAGAGTGGGAGGGAAGTCTGTGGGAAGAGAGAGTTTTTGTTTTTTACCGTACACAGTGCAATGATATTTAACAACTTAAAAAGCAAATATAAGTAAAAGCGAGCAAAGAACAGTAATGCTGAGAATGGAAAAACACAGGTTCCAGATCAGCCATACTAAATAATCTCCTGCTTGACTTCAGTGTGTCTCTTATGCCTCTGATCTTTACTACCTGCCTTTGGAAATTGAGTGGCTTGGATCAGATGACCTCAAAGGCCCCTTCCAGGTCTAATATTCTGACACTGTGAAAGGAGTTCAAAATAGATACCTAAGTTTACAGCTGGGCAGACCATGTCCATACGATAACTTCAAGGGCTTTTCTACACTTCTACAACAGGGCATTTGCCAATGATCAGCGTAATTTCAAGGTCCTCTCTTTTTGTTTTGGCTACACTGCACAGCATATGGGATTTTAGTTTGCTGGCCAGGGAGAGAATCCAGGCACCCTGCATTGCAAGCGTGGAGTCTTAAACACGGTACCACTAGGGAAGTCCCTGGTTTTTGCTTTAATTTTGCCTTTTTTCTATTCTGTAGTAAAATGAAAAATATGAAACTGTTTCAGTCTAAAATAAACCTCATAGGAGTTTAACTTCACAAGAGGCTTTAAGCAGAGAGATTGAATTCAGATGTAGATGCCAAAATTATAGCATCCTCAGATTACAAGATAATTCAGGCCTTATGGAAATGTTGAGAGGAGGAATGTTTTATAAGTATGTATCTCTTTGCTGTCTAGTGTAGGGTTTTTTTATTTTCATCTAGCGTTTTTATTGAAAGTGATCAACATTTCTTTTTTTTTTTTAATATGGTTCACACATGTAGTACAGTACACATGTAGTTAAAAGGGTGTTCTGAGAAAAACACCTAACCACCATCCATCAGTCATAATTTAGGAGCCCCAAAATGTCTTACACCTCTATGGTAATGATGTCACTTGGTGAAATATACAACCACAGTGTCAACAGACTAAAATAACAACCGTGGTATTCTGACTTAACAGCAGGCTCTGAGTAAACTGTGATGTAAACAAACTGCACCATTCTGCAAGGAAAGATGATTCTCTCTAATGTTTTCCACTTGAAGTGATACTGTTTCCGGGCTCTGTTTTAATTTTAATTGAAGTATGGCTGATTTACAACGTTGTGTTAGTTTCAAGTGTACAGCAAAGGGATTCAGTTATACGTATCAATTCTTTTTCAGAGTCTTTCCCTTATGGGTGATTACACAATATCGAGTAGTGTATGTACTATAAGTAGGTCCTTGCTGGTTATTTATTTTATATATAACAGTTTGTATATGTTAATCCCAAAGTCCCAATTTATCCTTCCAACCCTCTTCCAGCTTTTTAAGATCAAAAATCTGATTGCAAATCCTTGGAATGAAGAGTTGCTCCCAACCAGAGACTATAAGATTCTGAGTCTGCCTGAGGGCCTGACAGTTAAATAATTTGTTCCAAATTAAACTTCTTGTCAAGGGTAGAGTCAGACCCAGATCTGAGTTTGTCTAGTGTTTCTCTTTCTGCCCCTCATGCCTATCAGTTCCTACCTGACTCTAATCACCTTTTGGTGAAGAACTGGATTTGCTTGAACTCTGCTTAGACTTGGTCATTGGCCCTCTAAAGACCCTATCTCCTACCCTCTTTATTTGATTTTATTATCAATGACTGACTTTATTTATTATTTATTTATTTAAATATTTATTTTCTTTATCTATTTGGCTGCACTGGGTCTTCATTACGGCATGCAGGGTCTCTGGATGTGGCGTGTGGGATCTTTTTAGCTGCAGCATGTGGAGTCTAGTTCCCTGACCAGAGATGGAGCTCGGGCCCCTACATAGGGAGCGTGGAGTCCCAGCCACTAGACCACCAGGGAAGTCCCCCTGCCGCTATCTCGCTGACTCTTCACACCCTTCAGGTCAGTGCCCCTTTCTTTCTGGTGCTTCTGTTGTCATTGGACACAACCATGGTCCTCCCAACCTCCTTTGGAAAGGAGGTTGTCATCCGAGGACCTAATTGTTTTTTTTTTCCCTACTGTCAGGTCAAACCATGGGCAGCAATTCATTGAGAATGTGGGGCTTGAGGTCAGAATAGGGAAGATCAAGGTTGGGGGTCAGAATAGAAAGACCATGGTTCTAGCAGGGTTTCCTAGGTGTTACTGATGAAGAATCTGCCTGTCCATGCAGGACATGCAAGAGACGTGGGTTTGGTCCCTGGGTCAGGAAGATCCCCCTAGAGAAGGAAATGGCAACCCAGTGCAGTATTCTTGCCTGGGAAATCCCATGGACAGAGGAGCCTGGCAGGCTACAGTCCATGCCATCTGCAAGACTTGGACATGACTAAGCACGCTTGCACCACATGGCTTTTTAGTGAGGAACCAAGTATATTATTCAGCTGAACATGCAGTCTGGAACCAATGATTTTTCTTTAAAATCTATAAAGGTACAACCCTTTGGGCCTCTGCTGATCCTAAGACAGAAAAAGTGAACAAAAAGACCCTAAGCTTCCTTTCAGCCCTAAAATCCTATGACACCTGAATCTCTTGTTGTTGTTCAGTCAGCAGGTGTTTTGTTGAGAGCTTCCCCTGGAACCTGTGGATCATATAAGGGAAAGTAGCTGTAATCTACCTGGGAAGAGAAAATGAACAGAATCACCTGGCGGGCAATAGCGACTCCTAGAAAGGCCAGGTGGAGCATGGGCTGCAAGTGGAGGAGGAGTTGGGAAGGGTGAGACCAGTGGGTGCCAGAAAATTGCTGGTGCCCGAGACTTGGGAGGGGAATTAGAGGCTTGATAGGACTTTGTTAGACACAAGAGAAGGGTTCAGGAAATGAGTGAATCCTGATTTTTCTCTTTTTTTGTTATTCTTTATTTTTTCGTGGTTGCACTGAGTCTTCGTTGGTGCACCAGGGCTTTCTCTAGTTGCAGCGAGCGGGGGCTACTCTCTAGCTGCAGTACGTGGACTCTAGGCCGTGCGGGATCAATAGCTGTGGATCACTGGCTTAGCTGCCCTGAGGCATGTGCAATCTTCCCCGACCGGGAATGGAACCTGTAAGTCCCGCATTGGCAGGCAGATTCTTAACCCCTGGACCACCAAGAAAGCCCTGCATCCTGACTTTTCAGTCTTCTGAAAAATTCTATAGTTTTTTTTTTTGTTGTTGTTGTTTTAACAGGCTCTCTTCTACTTTCTTTTTCTTTGTTTGCTTGTTTTGACCACGCCATTGGCCTGTTGGACCCTAATTGCCCAACCAGGGATTGAACCCTTGCTTTCTGCAGTGGAAACACAGAGTCTTAACCCTTGGACCACCAGGGAAATCCCCTCTTCTACTGTCATCTAGAAATTCTGAGATTATCTGTCACTGTTATTTGAGGGTCCTAGTAGCCCAGGGGGCAGTTAATTAGGAGGGAGGAGAAAATGGTATTATTTTTCTTCTTCTCTAAAGTATAAAAAGTGTCTACCTGTGATATATGATATTCCCTGGTTAGTAGCAAAGATGGCATTTTCCAGGCCTTGAGGTTGTTGTTGAATCAATTATTTCAGTCTCCATTTTGCCTGCCCTTTGAAAGCAGAATTTGAGAGTCTAAACAAAGGAAGGAAAACAGATCTGTTGGAAGCATGAAACCAGCTCCTCATCCTCCTCCACAAAAGGGAAGAAATAGCCCTGAGCTAGTTTCTAAATAGGAGTGTTGTGACAGTGCGAGAGAATTGAGAAAGTGCCAGGAGGAAGGGAAAACATGGAGCCTGATTTTGAAAGCCAACAGAGTGCAGGGTAGGCGCCAGAGAGAAAGTCACGCCTGTTACCTGCTGTCTCTTGTTTCCTGACTCCGCTTGCCCTCCTCTGCCAAACCTTCTCACTCACTCGAGTTGTCCCTTCCTCACCCTTTCAGATAGATACACAAATGACTGAAGCTCAGGAAAACACCTCTCCACTAATATGTAAACACACTCACATGGTAGCGATACATCCAAAGGAGACTCATTTGTCACAAGCATATTCATTCCTTCCAGCAAGCTTGAGCACCTGTAATATGCCACATACAGCACTCTGCAGTGGAAAAGTCAAGGTGACTAAGACATGATTTCTGTCCTCAATGGTATATAACAACAAACCTATACAGATGAACACTGAGCTATAAGCCCAGAGGCACACATATGCAAACACATATGTAATGTACACCCACTGGTATGTGAACTCATGAAATAAAAAAACAGAGCTTCTCACTCATCAATTTCACAAGTTCTAATACTAGTAATGCTGAAATATTTGGAGGAAGGTTGTCCATTTTCCTATTTTCCCTTTGTCAGTTTTGTCATCGCCTTTTATATTCCAAAAATGATTTCACTTTATAGTTCCATTCTTTTATTTCTTGCCTTTAAAAAATTATTTATTCTCTAAGATGAATTGTCTCACATGGAGAAACTGAGAAAAAGGAAAGTTTGCCCAAGTTATAAATAAAGGTACCCTTTCATGTACAAAATCTGTCTCTTTATACTCAGTTGATAAAATGGAAAAGACTGGCAATATTTAGTGATTGATCCTTTAATGATGTCTTTCTAAAAATTTATTTGTTTTATTTTTGACTATGCTGGGTTTTCATTGCTGTGCACGGGCTTGCTTTGGTTTTGGCAAGCAGGGGTCCCTCTCTGGCTGCAGTGAGCAGGCTTCTCATTATGGTGGCTTCTCTTGTTGAGGAGCAGTGGCTCCAGGGCAGGCAGGCTTCAGCACTTGTAGCACTTGTGCTTAGTTGCACCTGGGCATGTGGAATCTTTTGGAACCAAGGATTGAGCAGATGTCCCCTGCACTGGCAGGCAGATACTTAACCGCTGGGCCATCAGGGAAGTCCTAATGATGTCTTTCTAATGGGTATTTTGAACCACAAAATATGAACGCATTCCATCTTTTTTTTTTTTAATTGTACATATTTGAAGAAAGAAGAGCTCTGCTTGGAAAATGGGTAACTTTTAAAGTATACTTGATTCTAAGTCACAAAGAGAAAGAGAAACACCATATGAATATCACGTGTATGTGGAATCTAAACTGTGGCACCAATGAACCTACCCTCAAGACAGAAACAGACTCACAGACGTAGAGATCAGACTTGTGGTTGCCAAGCGGGAGGAGAGGAGGGAGCAGGACGGACCGGGAGTTTGGGGTTGGTAGATGCAAGCTATTACATTTAGAACAGGTAAGCAACAAACGCCTACTGTATAGCACAGGGAACTATATCTAATATCCTGGCAGAAACAATAATGAAAAAGAATATTCACAAAGGAATGTCTATAAATCTATATATCCATATCTAAGTTACTTTCACACTTCCTCAAAGGAAACACAGTCTCAATGACCATTGTCCATGATCAGAGTACAGTAAGTCCACTCTGTATGAATGAGTTCTGCTCCAGAAGCGAGTTCATAGGTCCAATTTGATCGTAAATCCAACACAGTCAGCCTCGGTACCCAACTAACACAACTGGCTACACCCCACTGTTTGTAAGCTTGCTTCCAGACATCCTGGGCTTGAAATTAAAAAACTGCTCTACTGTAAAGTACACGAAAGCACAGCCGCCTGTAGAGGATGGACACACGTGAGCGTGCACGCCAGACACATGAATTAATGAGACTGGGCATGCGAACACAGGTTTGCATCTTTGAAAGTTTGAAACTCAAATGTTTGTATGAGGGGACTTACTCTATCCATCTCTGGCCAATGTGTATTACTCATCAAATTCCTCTACAGTCTCATTGAAAGTCTCTTCCACCCAAGAGAACTGGAAACATGGTCATTCAAAAATGTGTGCACTAATGTTCACAGTGGCATTATTCATAATCGTGAAAAATGTAAACACCCAAACGTCCATTTGCTGAAAAATGGATAAACAAAATGGGGTCTAGGCAAACAATGGAATAGTATTCAGCCTTAAAATGAAAGGCAGTTCTGTTTCAAGCTACTCACATGAATGAACTTTAAGGACATTGTGCTACGTGAAATAAACCAGACAGAAAAGGACCAATATTGTTTGATTCCACTTTTATGAAGTTCTTAGACTAAGCAAATTCACTATGACCAGAGCAAGTGGGGGGACGGGTGAGGGGAGATGGATGGGTAAACTACAGCCTCGGGGGCGGCGGGGGGATCTGGATTGATGACGACTAAGCAGACAACAGGATGAGACAGGAAGTCAAAACCAATGATGAAAGCAGACACACGGCCAGAGCACTCCAACAGCAAGGAAAACATACAGAACTGCTCTTTAACAAATATTCGGAAAGAAATCAAGCATGAAACCAGAGAGAAATCGACAAAGAATTTTAAATATCAACTAATTAGCCAATGATGCAAATTATAAAAACAGTGTCAAAAGACCACAAAATGGACTAGTTACCACTTCACGGGCAGCTAAAGTGATTCATGGTTAATTTAATTATAAGCTGACTAACAATGCAGCTAATATGAAATGGGTGGCAACAGAAAAAGAGATAATACAAGTCCAGTTACAAAGCAGAGTGCTGTACATGTGATTTCACTCGGTAAATAGCAATGCACTCACAAAACCCAAGCTATACACACAACAAAGCTGTAACATGTGCTTTAGAGCCGCACAGTCTGTCACCACAAGCCCTAGGTCATCATCCCAGTTTTAGACTTGGAAATGTGAGGCAGCCTGACGTCTTCCCTGGAGCCATGGTGCACTGGGCTTTTAACCTGGTTTCACACACAGAGCTGGCCTGAGCTCGAGGCCAGCTCCATCAGCAAGCAGACCAGTGTAGATTCTTGGTTTTGTTCCCACCACATGCCCTGCACCCTGCAGCCAGGCAGCCCCAATGGAAAATGTGCTGCATGGCTTTCCCACGCCATGAGAGCTGCCTATGGTTACTTTCACGAAGCTGTCTGCTCCTTGAGAACAGAACTTCCCTGCAGCTGCTGTGCCCAGCACAGGCCAGGCCCAACATTACAGAGGCAGGATCTGGCTGAGTTCATGGTGACGTGCTAAGTAGTGGTCCAAATATCAAGATTAATTTGTCAAGATTAATTTGTCACTGTAGGATGATTAAAGACTAGGCAGTTTAAAAAATTTTAGACTTCTGAGCATAGCAAATGTACCTGATTTTCTTCTGGGTAAAAAGAGAAAAACCAAAAAACAAAAGACAAGAAAACCAGTGTCCTGGGGGAAGGACGCAGCAGGGAGGAGGCAGACACGTACCAGTCATGATGCCCAGCCAGTCTCCCTCCTGGGCTGGGCTGGGCTGCCTCCTTCGGGGCTTGGAGTGACCACTCTGGGGCTCCCAGGAGCCGGCATGCAGGTTGAGGGAGCTCACCGATTTAAAACGACGGAGGCTGCCTAAGCTCCCCCTGCCCTCCCTGCTCTCAGTCTCCTCGGCCCACTGCTCCATGTTCTCCTTCTCTTCTTCCATCAGCCTAAAATAGAATAAAACCCGTCACTTGCCTTTGTCAGCAGAGGAACGTGTCTAGACAACAAATTTGGGCTAGCAGTCTGTGTCATGATTAGCAAATTCCAGAAACAGCTGCTCAATTAACATCTCAGCCAAAAGGTTCCACTTTTCTTCTTTTGAATATTCTCAAACTTAGAATAACTTAGCATTGAGTCTTACAAACTGGCCCCTGATCATTCACGCTTGATTTCACTTATTTACTCTAACATTCTGAAGGGTCCCTGGTGACAACTCTCTTCCTGTGAGGAGACATCTGAAGTTGACATCTTTTACCTCCCCTCTCTCAGGGCAGAGATGCACGTCAGTGCCTCAAGTCTTTTCCACTGGGAATAGGGAACTCGGTACAACCAAAACAGCAATTCATGAACAAGCTGGAGTTTCTAAACACAAGTCTCCAGACCAGATGAAGTGCTGTGTTGATTTTGTATTTTTTTTTTTAAGGTTGTATATGTACAAACGCATCACTTGATGAAGTTCTACACCAGCTTTGTGTGACTTTCTGGATTCATGTCAATGTGCTGCATTAACCGAGAATTCACGGTTTCTGCTCTTCTCCCCTAATATGTTGTGGATGATTTTATATAGCAGTTTAAATACACGATTATGCAAATACAATGATTTTCAAATTAAAATACAAGATTCTTATAGGAAGTAAATTCTCCAGCTTCACTTCTACTTATACATCTTGAAAGTTTTTCACTGTTCATAACAAGTTGATGGACAGAATGTACCATTTACATCAACTCAACTTGTCGCATAAGGAAAAATCACGTTTACCTGACAACTTCCTGTAAAAATAAAAATATTAATATATAACCGTTCCATACTTCCTGCGGGGACGCGGAAAGACCATCTTTCTGAGCTTGTATGTGCTCAAACACGGCCCACAAAGCTGTCTGTCTCGGCGTCAAATGGGCAGGTGGCACCACCTGCCTTTGCTGGTTGTCCCGTTCATCCCCCGCCTTTCCCCCGGCCCCCTGCGCTCGTCCGACAGGAACAGGCACCTCGGCCTGGGCTGACGTGATGAGAACAGTCTGAGCAGCAGCTCTGCCTGGTCCTGTGCAGGGTCATCGGCTTGAGGCCACTCTGAACGTGGACTCGGGACACGGGCACAGCTGTGCGGGTGTGGCACCAGGCAGACCTCGGGGTCCCAGCCACCTGGCTGCAACCAGACCCAAGGCCCTCTGCTCACCACGAGGCCGGCCATTGGATTCTATCCCTTTTTTGTAAATTGTTATAACTGCCAAGATGGTGTCTAAAGAAAACATCTTAAATATACTGATGGGATAAGAAAAACTCAAACACACGTCCTTAGACCACTCTCTTACAACAAGCCAATCTTCACACTGTATTAAGTTAAAAAGGAAAATGCAGATCTGAGTGGGAATTTGCCAACCCCCAAACCCCAGCTTTCACCAGGTGGCTTTTCACCAGACCGTGGGGGGCTCCGAGGGACACAGGAGGGTGCACGGGTCGCAGGGGACACCGCCTCGGCACCTCACCCACCTTGGGGCTTAGAGCTGAGGGGGCACTCCCCACAACGCGCCCCCGCCCCTACACCCCTCCCGCCACAGAGTGCTGACACCACACTGTGGACAGAACGCCCTGGCTGACTGAGCTCTATAATCAAGGGCAATCTCAAAACTGAAAATTCTTAAAGCAGACCTGAGGTCAGGTTTCTTACTATGGAACACTCAGACTTCCCTAGGAGAAGGCAGCTCCTCAGAGAAACGGAGTTTCTGGGCACCTCAGTTGGGGAATCACCCACCGGATCTCTATGTTGATGGCATCCAGCTGCTCCTGCAGCATCACACTCAGAGTCTTGGCATTGGCCTGCCCACTGGGCGACAGTTGAGTGGCCGAGCTGAAGAGGCTGACCCTGTCGCCCTCACCGTCAGACACGCCCTCGTCACTCTCGAACACCTGGGCCATGTTGGCCAGCATGCTGGCTCCCAGTCCTGTTCCTTCAGGGTCTGCACCTGGGCATGAGAAGACCACATCTCGTCAGCGACATTCAGGGCAACTCAAGTTTATCAGGAACTGAACCCAATTTTACATGCAAGCACTGACTGTGGATAAATGGGCCAAACTCATGAGACACTGCCATCTCTTCAGCAAGAAGGACTGAAGAAACGGGCAGGGGGAGAATCCACTTCCTAGATGGCCTGGTGGCACTCAAGTCTCAGCACGGACAGCAGGCAAACCTATGAGGTTATTCACAAGGGTGGGCTGATGGAGTCCAAGACAGAAACCGAAAATTACAAAAATACATCCATGCCTCCATCAGCCAGGAGGAAAATAAGAAAAAGAACCCTTCAGCTCAGCAGCCGCTGGGTCCCTATCAGTGTCATCACTGGTTCTAGTTCACTGAGGAGTGCCATCCTCGCAGGCTCCCAGCCCTCTGTTTCCCAGGCTGGTCTGAACACCCACAGACAGGAGCGAGCAGGGGCAGCCACGGGACGGGAGGGCCAGCCCTGCCCCGCGGCTCTCCTCTCGGGGCACAGGCCCTCAGGCTGTTCTGGGGGACAGCCCCGTCACACCACAAGGGCGGCTCTGTCATCAGAGACACAGAGGAGAGTGCCCACGGGGCCCCGCAATGCCCTCCTGCTCTCACACCTCAAACCCTTCTCTCTGCAAACCTCCCCACTGCCACACTCTCAACCTGCCTTCTTTCCCAGACATGACCTCAAAGCAACCAAGGGGCAGCCTCGAGGTGCTGGCTTGCCAGCTCCCTGTCCCCTGTGGCCAGTGCCCTCGCCTCCTGTCTTCATCACAACCCCGCCCCACGGCTGGGCCACTCACTTCACGGGCTCCAGGACCACCCACCATCATTCCTGCTCCGCTCCAGCAAACCAGCTGCCTATGGGTTCACCACCATCAGCCCAGTCAGCACGTCCTCTCCCTTCTCTCGCCTTCCAGTTGCACAAGGGGGAACCAGCAGATTCCTCCTCCAGGGCTCCCTGCAGCGCCCACTGCGGGTCTCTGAAAGCTCCCTGGGAGCGGCCTCTATGTTCCCCTCCCCACTTGATCTCCAGCTCTCTGCCAGCAGGCAGTGTGCCCCGCCCCGCAGGGCAGCTCCCCGGGGGCTCCAGGAACCCATGTTACCAAGCTCCCTCCCCTCCTTGCCCTCCCTCACGCCCCCCAGCATGTCGCTCCCTGGGCTCCAGGCCCCGCCCTCCCTGGGGTTACTCCTCAGTCCCTTGGGCCCTTCTCAACCTTGGAATGCGGGGCGCCCCACGGCTCTACCCTTGCACCCCATCTCTCTCCACTGCCACCCGCCTGGTGACTTTACCGTGCTTGTGCCTTTCAATGCCATCTGTATGCCCACGACCCCAAGTCCACCCTGAGCTGAGTGAGTCCTCTCCTGGATGCAGGCCGGAACACTCAGCTGCTCTCCTGACACGTCCCCAGGACACCCCATGGGCTCGTCCACCTCAACAGGGCTGAGGCCTGGCTCTTAGCTCCCCGCCCCAGCAGCCCTCCTCACCTCAGGAAACAGGCTCTGGCCTCGAGCTGCTCAGGTCTGAGCCCAGGCTCCTCCCTGATGCGGCCCGCTCTCTCCCTTGTCCCCGCTGGTTGACACGACCCTTTTCCTATCTCCGAGTGGCTACTTCTCTTCCTGCCTCCGGGCCTCTGGTTCAAGGTCGCCCTCCTGGTGTCACCTTGCTGGCCACCCTGTTCACACGCGATCATCGCCTCCTCCTCGGACAGCTCGGGCACTCTGTTCTCCTTTACCTGCTCATTACTGTCCAACATGTTTTGCGGGTTTAAAAAGGGGTCCACAGATTCTTCCATTCTCCTCCTTTCAAGAGGCAGAAGGGGCAACTCCTGAGCGAGGCAGGTCTTGAGCAAGGCAGGACTTCGCAGCTGACTCTCGCAAACAGAAGTGAAGGTGTGCAGCCTCGAGACCTGGGCGTGAAAGGCCCCAGGCTACACCCCACACTCTCACTTTCAGAGGGTGCTCCGAGGAATGCCAGGCCATGAAGAGGTCCACACGGCAGGGACCTGGGCCTGTCTCCAGAGCCAGGTGAGTCTGAAAGCCTGCCATCCAGCCCTGGGGGGGCGTTCCTGTGTCTGTGCCCTCAGGAGGCCCTGAACCAGGCCCACCTGCCACAACGCACAGGAACTGTGGACCATGAGCTGCTCACTGGGAAGTCACTAAATTTTGCTGTGATCCGTTACCTAGCAGTGGATAAAGAATGCACACAGTTTTTAATTCACTGCTGGAGTCCTACTTCTGACCATGTCTGGCCAAAACTAACTGCTCAAGAATATGGAAGCTCAAAACGCAGACATGTATGAAAAAATACATGCCATGAATGAGGTGAAAATATAAAGGCACTTAAACTTCCAATGTGGACAACGCAATGGCACCCCACCCCAGTACTCTTGCCTGGAAAATCCCATGGACTGAGGGGTCTGGTGGGCTGCAGTCCATGGGTTCGCTAGGAGTCGGACACAACTGAGCGACTTCACTTTCACTTTTCACCTTCATGCATTGGAGAAGGAAATGGCAGCCCGCTCCACTGTTCTTGCCTGGAGAATCCCAGGGACGGGGGAGCCTGGTGGGCTGCCGTCTATGGGATCGCACAGAGTCGGACACGACTGAAGCGACTTAGCAGCAGCAGCAGCAAACTTCCAATGAGAATTCTTTTCACTATAAGCTGATGGATATATGTATCCATTTATTCGTAAGGCGATTTCAAAACTGTGCTAATTAGTACCATGCTGGGACTCACAGTAGGCCACAAGTTATCAAAATTGGTTATTTTAAGAAAAAAAAAAAGTTTTTAATTCACTGCTGGAGTCCTACTTCTGACCATGTCTGGCCAAAACTAACTGCTCAAGAATATGGAAGCTCAAAACGCAGACATGTATGAAAAAATACATGCCATGAATGAGGTGAAAATATAAAGGCACTTAAACTTCCAATGTGGACAACGCAATGGCACCCCACCCCAGTACTCTTGCCTGGAAAATCCCATGGACTGAGGGGTCTGGTGGGCTGCAGTCCATGGGTTCGCTAGGAGTCGGACACAACTGAGCGACTTCACTTTCACTTTTCACCTTCATGCATTGGAGAAGGAAATGGCAGCCCGCTCCACTGTTCTTGCCTGGAGAATCCCAGGGACGGGGGAGCCTGGTGGGCTGCCGTCTATGGGATCGCACAGAGTCGGACACGACTGAAGCGACTTAGCAGCAGCAGCAGCAAACTTCCAATGAGAATTCTTTTCACTATAAGCTGATGGATATATGTATCCATTTATTCGTAAGGCGATTTCAAAACTGTGCTAATTAGTACCATGCTGGGACTCACAGTAGGCCACAAGTTATCAAAATTGGTTATTTTAAGAAAAAAAAAAGCATGCCTTAAAAGTAAACTCTTAGCCAGAGAAAGGAAAATGGGAAGACGTAAAGCGATCTATCAACACTTTGTTCCAAACCCACCTCAGGACCACAGAGTGAGGGGGCAGGTGCCTCACAAGGTGCCCACCAGGGACGGGAAGGGGGCGGTGGGGTCCTTGCCTTGGACAGTTCGTCGTGCAGCGCTGCCAGCCGGCCTTTCTGGGGGTGCTGCATCACCGCCCCATTGCCCAAGGAGTCTGCCGGCTGGTCCGCCACAGGTCAACTGAGGTCCGGAGCGCTGCCCACGTGGGGTCGGCTGAAACACACAGGAAGAAGAGCACTGTTAGAAGAAAACAGAGCTCACTCTTTCAGGCAAGCCAGAGCCTGTCCATTTGGAAGATCGGCAATTTCACAGCACAAGGGCCCCCAAGAGGGCACTGCCCTCCTGGCTCCAACAGCAACAGGTTGCCCGCTGTCCCACAAACACTGAGGGCTCAGCCCCACCAGCTGGACAACTCCCATATGTGGGGAAGGCAGCGCTGACGCGAGGGTGTGGAGCTGACTAGGACAGGACCGGCTGTCTGGGGTTGGGGCGTCCAGGGTCCCCCCAGAGCCCACCTTCAGGTTCCAGGGCGGGGCCTGCACCTGCTCTGCTCTCTCCTTGGCACCCCACCTCCCCTCCGGCCCGCGCCTGCTCTGGCCTCCCTCTCCCGCCTGAACTCAGGAGATCACAATCACCCGTCTGCCTGGAACACTGTCTGCACCGCTCTGTGCTTCTAAAGGCGCCTCAGACAACCCGCAGCAGAAAGGCCTCAGACCCACAGCTCGGAGCTGAGCACCACTGGTGTCTCCCATCAAAGCAGAGATGAGCGTGTCACCAGACTCTGGGCTGAACGAGGCCCAGCACAGATGCTCAGGCTCTGAGCACTAAGGCCTGGGCCTGCAGGTGCCAGGAGCTCACTCAGCAGGGGCCTGCTGAGAGGCAGGGCGGCCCCGCCCTGACCGTGAGCCGCCTGCACTGCAGGAGCACCCGGGCTCTGCTCAGTCTTGTCTCTGGGAAGAGGGTGGTGCCTTCACGTGCAAGAGGCCCTAAACCCGGGAGACAGGGCCCTCCCCCGAGGACAGGACACCCCATCCATCTGCAGAGCGGCCATGGCCGACCACCAGCTCAGCCTGCTCGGGCTCACACGCTGCCCTGCTCGACGGTTTGGTGAGGAAAACTGTGCTGCACAGGAGATGCAGGTCTGGAATCTCCCCAAGCCACGCCTGTCTTCCCTCCCATATGTCCTCCCTGCTGATGGAACCGCTCCCTTCTCTGCTCCACTTCCACCCAAGGCCTGGGGCCAGAGCACACTTGGGAAGTGGGTGGGGGGTACGACACAGTCCTGCCATGGACTGTGGACCCTCACGGGTCCTCTGAGGGCCACAGAGGCCTCCGGGTTGGGTCGCCCCCCAACCATCACCTCCCAGTCCCCTCGCAGGGTGCAGGCTCCATCTCTCTCCCTCTCCTCACCCGAAGCTCTTTCCTCCAGGAGAAGGTCTCAGAGACAAGGTGACCAATTCCTCTGGGAGGTCCCACCAAATATGCCGTGCCTGCCCTGCCTGTGAGCCAGGTTTGCAGTCCCCACTCCCTCCCTCCTGAGCCAGCACAGTGCCCCCACCCAGCCCACGCTGCCCACGAGCCCCACTCCGAGGCCCCACCTTTGCTGCTAAGTCACTGCCCTGACCCCTCGAGAGCTGCCTCCTGGAGACACCCCTCCCTCACACCAGCCGCTGCAGCCCACTGTCCAGAGCACAGTTGCCCCTCCTGCCCCGTGGCTGCTTCCTCTTCTCGTCTATCACTCCCACTGATACACAGGGTCCTGGTGACCAGGCCCCAGGCTTCTCCATCTGAACCCCCCAACTGTGCCAGGCCTCGGGTCCTGGCACCAGGGCCATCCTCGTTACCCAAAACCCCCCAAGAGCAGGAGGCCATGTCCACCTCTTCTTCCTCCACTGTCTACGCAGTCCTCCTCACACTCACCTCATCCACCCCGGGAGCAGGGGTTTCCCACCTCTGACAGCACCAGCCCATCACATGGAGGAGCTCTGCCACCAAGTCCGGCCATGTCCCCTCCCATTCTGCAGGGCACGTGCTCTCCTTCAACTCCACCCGCCGTGGTCTCGGACTCCACCCGCCAGTTTCTGGCTCTGCATTTGTCTCAAATGATATCCCCTTACTCTAGAAGAAGGCTGGATGGGGGCCCTGGACTGCGAGGATCCCCTAAGCACACGAACACAGAAATATGCGTATGGGCTCCAAACTGTCTCCTAACTCAGGATTCAAGCAGTAGTCGATTTCCTACAGATGAATGAATGTCACCAGTTAAGCACTTAATAACCTTTGCTAAAGTTTATCTCTCACTTGTGACCATTTTCCATGAAGAAGCCAAAAAATATTTCAATACTTGATAAAAATTACTGCCCCTATAACAACGAGTAAGAAAAAATCAGGATGCTCAGTAATCTGCCGGAGAAGGCGATGGCACCCCACTCCAGTACTCTTGCCTGGAAAATTCCATGGACAGAGGAGCCTGGTGGGCTGCGGTCCATGGGGTCGCGAAGAGTTGGACATGACTGAGGGACTTCCCTTTCACTTTTCACTTTCATGCATTGGAGAAGGAAATGGCAACCCACTCCAGTGTTCTTGCCTGGAGAATCCCAGGGACGGGGAGCCTGGTGGGCTGCCGTCTATGAGGTCACACAGAGTCAGACACGACTGAAGTGACAGCAGCAGCAGCAGTAATCTGCTCGCTTCATTCACAAGCCAGGTGACTCCTCCCACCGCAGTCAACGGCAAGTCATGTCTCAGTCTCCATTCACGTAAAAAAGACTACGGGTCATTAACCTTCTGCGACTCTTCAGAAACATCAGTCTCACAGTCTGTCAGGCCCCTCAAATGAATACACCCCAATATCAACTGGTCGCCCCCCCCATTTCCAAACCTCCGCCTGTGGTTTCGAGTGTTGTCAATCCTGTGACCACCACTCCGTGGTACCAAGTTTGACCCTAAGGAACGATGCTTGTCTCTTCTCTCTCACTGGCCACAAAGCTACAGGCTCCTTGAGGTGCAACCGTGAGCCACACCCAGTCATACTGCGCACACACCAGACAGGCCCTTGTCCCACTCGACAGCACTGAGGGGAGCTGCCCAGGGGAGCGGCCTACCCGTGGTGGAAGGGAGCCCCTCGCAGTCTCGTCTGGTCCAGTTCGGCTCTCAGGGTTTCCAGGTGGAGAATCAGCTGGTCCTACGGAACACCAAATGACACAGCCTGCACCGCTTGCTTTCTGGATGTAAAATGACTTGCACCAGAATGTGCAGAACAGGTTACGTTAGTAGGTATCAACTCCGACCACTTTAATTCTGAGAAAATGTTCTCTAAGAGTCCCTAGCAAATATAAACACTCAGAACAATATTAACCCATAAACCATAATGAAGAGGAAGTTCCATCTCAGGTGTAGAAAAGGTTTCTCTGGAGGAAACATGGCAAGCCATTAACAACGACGAAGTCTGTAGAGAGAAGCTGGACTTGGGGCGGCGGTTCGGGTCAGGAGGACACAACTCATTCTATTGCCCTCGCTCCTCTCATTGCTTTAAACTACCTCCATGGAGCTCACCTGCATTCCTGGGCACTCCTCACATTCATTCCTCTACAGCCCACTTCACTTCCTCACGGGGTAAAACAAGTCCAACGGGCCAAGTTTCCGAGTCCCTTGACTCAACCTGGCAGCTCTGTGCTGTCAGCCACAGCAGTCACTCGCCTAGTGCAGCCCCTGAGCACATGAGACAGGCTGGTGCAAAGCTCGATGTGGAAATCACACAGAAGATTTCAAGACTCGCAGTGAAAGAAGGACATCAAGTAGCCCATTGGTTTTCAGGAAATTTTATGTGTATGTGTCTCGTATTATCTTTCTGATGCACAGCACAGTCCACATGAAAGGCTCACGATTTGTCTCAGCTTTCGGGTGAACCCAGAAAGGACTACTCAGAATTCTGAACCACACACAACCGCCACAGACTCTTAGTCCAACCATAATGCAAACACATTCAGTGTTCAAAACCAGAAATGCTATACGTGTTACAGCAGTGGATTAGCCATAAGGAAAATGTAACTTGACTTCTGCTAAGCATCTGCTCAAACTCATGTCCATTGAGTTGGTGATGCCATCCAACCATCTCATCCTCTGTCATCCACTCTCTTCCTGCCTTCAATCTTTTCCAGCATCAGGGTCTTTTCCAATATGAAAATTCATATTAAAAACTGGAAATAATTACCTCAAGCAATTTTTAAATGTAATTACAAAGTTGGCAAGTCTGAGTTTTATAAAATGAGCATCAATTTCAAGGTTTAAAAAGCTTTTTTAGAACCTACTGAATAAAAAAAATGGAGAGAAGACAAAATTATCTATTTGAGATTGGTTCTGTGTTAGAAATTGCTGAGACTAATTGACGGGTCATGGGTATTTATTATACTACTCCATCCACTTTTGTGCATGTTTGAAATTTTCCATTATGATACATTTAAAAACAGTTTATTTTCTGTTAAAACAGAATCTTCTCCAGACACACAATTCAAAAGCATCAGTTCTTCAGTGCTCAGCCTTCTTTATGGTCCAATTCTCACACCCACCCGTGACTACCGGAAAAGCCATAGCTTTGACTATATGGACCTTTGTCGGCAAAGTAACGGCTCTACTTTTCAATATGCTGTCTGTGTTTGTCCTAGGATTCCAAGGAGAAAGCATTTTTTAATCTCATGGCTGCAGTCACCATCTGCAGTGATTTTTGAGCCCAAGGAAACAAAACCTATCACAGCTTCCACAATAAGGCATCGGCATTCAAAGATTTTTTAAGCAAAACAAAAGTTGACTTTGAATTGGCTTAGTCATAAACAGCATCCCGATCTCAACAGCCTCTGAGCAGCAGTTCTGAAAGTAAGGGAGTGCACCCCTGATCGGGAGACACTGAGCTCTGCCTAAGTGAGGAGGGCGCCTCACCGCAGGTCTCACGATGGGAGTCAGAACCACTGCCCCCTGGGGGCCCGCCTGTGAGGCTCTGCAGTCCAGGCCCAAGAACACAGGCATGGTGGGGACAGTACTGACACCTGAGGCTGGACCCGGGATCCCCACTCCATTTCCTGGATGGTCTGCATCGCTGTGTGGCCAACCTTTCTGGGAAACCTCTCTCAGGACTCGGTGATTGTGAGCCTCCACCATCACCCTCTCCTGACGCGCCTTCTGTCGCAGCGCAACTACGGTTCTCCTCCTGCCTAGGAGCAGCCATCCTACACACACACCATGTCTGGACCAGCAGTTCGGCATGTGGGATTCCAGCGCCACGTCCAAGGGAAGCAGGCTCCACACCTGGGCGCCATGCCTTCAGCTTCAGGGGCCCCGGGCTGGCACCCGCAGGTTTGTCTGAGGGGCAGTCGTGAGGTCCACCTGTATCCCAAGCAGCTCCCTGGACTGGCTGGTCAGAGCAACAAGCAGCCTCTGAACGTGGGGATGCCCTGGCCCCTGCCCACCGCCTATGGGCAACCACCTCTGGCCCTGCTTCGGAGGAGGTGGGTGCCCGGATCGACAGATGGGGCCACACACGCACACACTGGGCGGCAGAGACGGGGAGCGGCGGAGAAAGGCAGCGCTAGCCCCCGCCCAAGCCGCGTCTCCCGCCCGGACGCCGCCTCCCCGTCAGCACACGCACCTGCTGCAGCTCCTCATTCTTCTCCTCCAGGTGGGCCTCCATCTGGTGCAGCCTCTCCTCGATGCTGCCGTGTCTCTCTTCCGCCTGTCGGCCAAGAACAGCGTCAGCTCTGCTCGCAACGACCCTGTCCTGACGGCACGCGGGCTGTGATCGTAGGGGCGGCAAGCGGGCCATGCTCTGTGCGGACCATGGGCCCCGGGTTCGCGGGGAGCATGCCCGCATGCCTGCTCACGCAGCCTGCGCGGCTTCGTGCGTGACACGTGGCTCACGGAGGGTGCTGGTGACCCGCTCGTGAGAGGAGACGTGCTCCCCCTGCCCCGGGCCCCGCTTCCGTGGCCATTGCGCCCCCTCCTCGGACTGCCTGTGGCGAGCCAGCGCGGGCAGCAGGCAGCGGCAAGCGTGGGACGCGCGAGGCACACGTTCTACCTTCCTAAGCTGGGAGGGAAGTTCGAACCGTTTAGCCTCCTTAGTGGCAGAGCTTCCGGAAGACAAAAGGTCGGACTACATGGCCGACGAGGGTGGACAGCAGAGATGCTGGGGGCGAGGAGAAACCAAGCCTGGAGAGGAAGATCACAGGCAGAAGGGCGCCCCCTGGCGGCTGTTAGTGGCCCTGCTCTGGGAGGGTCTGCGAGCACCAGACACCGCTGGCCGCCAGCCAACCGACGGCCCCTCAGCCGCTCACTGAGCTCGGGGCAATGCTCCCAACTGCCGCGCCAGCACAGGCCCGGCCCGACTCTCCATGCCCAGCCAGTGCCCACTGGCAGCGTGGGGCAACACCTTTCCCGCCAGAAGAACGGGGTGGCTGGCTGGCTGGCAGTGGGGACAATGCCCCCAGCAACACCACATCCCCGGGATGTTTCTCATAAATCATGACCCCCGCAGACACGACCGCCAGAAACATCGCGATTCCACACAGTCACACAGCTCGGGCCTGAGGATCTGACGGTGAGCAAACGCCACTCGACTTGTCTGACCGCCGGTATCACCATCACACATCCCTTCAAGGAGCGGAACCTCAGAAAACTAGAGAGGATGGCCAGGCAAGCTGCCTCCGCAGAGCCCACACAGCATGCTCCCATCTCTCCGAGAGAACGGGCTCCAGAGACGTCACCAGACTCGCCTGAGTGAATCAGAAGGACATTTCAGCATCATCAGGAACACATTCGACAGGCAGGTGGAGGCGGGGCTGAACTGGGAGACTGGGGTTGACATATATACAGCACTGATACTACACATAACATCAACGAGTAAGGACCTAGTGTACAGCACAGGGAAGTCCACTCAGGGCTCTGTGGTGAAGGAAACGGGCAGGAAATCTAAGAGAGGGAGACAGATAGACAGATGACTGATTCACTTTGCTGTACATCAGAAATTGACACAGCAGTGTAAAGCAACTATACGCCAATAAATGAATGGATGGATGAATTAATTTTTACAAAAAGAGCACCCTGCACCGCCTAGAACTTGTAGAAATGAGGCGTCCACACCCAGGGTGCAGCACAGCGCCAGAGCTACCCTCATGTTGGTCCACTGCCAACAGACCGCCTGGACCAGACCTCTTCTACCCCAGAGACCTTGATGCAGAGGCGGGGNACCCTGCACCGCCTAGAACTTGTAGAAATGAGGCGTCCACACCCAGGGTGCAGCACAGCGCCAGAGCTACCCTCATGTTGGTCCACTGCCAACAGACCGCCTGGACCAGACCTCTTCTACCCCAGAGACCTTGATGCAGAGGCGGGGAGGCAGCCAGCTGTGGTCTCTCCCGTGCTCTGTTCTTACTCACGCAGCCATCCCAAGGCTGAGATCCCCGGGAGAACAAGGCACCCACAGTCCACCTCAGGACAACAGACACGGCCGCCGTCACTTACTTCTCAGACGTCCTGCTGTAGTTTCACGTTCACGTCCTCGGACTTGAGGAGGTCCTTCCTGGCCATGTCCAGATCCTCCTCCAGCTCTGTCACGTGGACAGAGAGAGCTGCCAGGCGCTCCTGCCCTGCTGCAGCGACTGCTTCGCTAGGACTTCCTGAGCGCGATCACCTTAGCCAGGTCTTCCTCGTGGCTTAGAGAGCCATCGGAGGGTCTCTAAGGGGGAAAGGAAGACTTAGACAGCCTTGTTTTGAGAGGGTGGGAACACAGGACTTCCGGGCAATCGGTGAGGTCAAAACAAGGCACTAAGTGTACAAATTCAAGGTAGCTAGGGGGCTGGTACCTTCTCGTCCAGAGCCTTGTGGTGCTCAAACAGCAATGTCAGCGCCCTGAGCACCTCCACCTTGCTGGTCATGCTGGCTGGGGACTGCGCCTGCCACTTGCCCGCCATCATCCGGAGGGATGGCACTTACTGAGAAACCAGGCACTCCAGGGGCTCCAGCAGCAGCTGCAGGGCGGGGCCAAAGGAGCACCTTCAATCTCATGCTCGAATTCAGGGCCCATAACTCCTCTCAGCCTCACGCTATAGCCGGAAACATGCTAAGGCACGTTGGAATCCCACCAGTTCGGTCAAAAGTTAGAGTGGACTTCCCCAGGGGCCCAGTAGTTAAGACTCCACACTTCTGCAGGGGTCACGGGTTTTAATCCCTGGTCGGGGAACTAAGATCCTACACAAAGTGTAGCGTGGACAAAAATCTAAGTTCAGAGAACTACCCCCTCAAATCTACTAAAATTACATTAGCTCTCATCATAAATTTGAAGCAAGGTATGAGAACCCCGAACCGATCCACCCTGGTCTGCTCAGTGGGAAGATGTGAAAAATGACTTGAAAATCAGAGTTTAAAGATAGCAACTAGGAGGCCGGTGGTGACCCCGTTAGGGCAAATGTCAACACGTGAGAATCCCCCTACTGACCCTGGTGTTTCTTTCTGCTTTCAGCACTGATTTCTTATTGTCTTTTAAGAATCTGCTCCCTACATAGTCCTAGTTCTTCCCTAGGAGTTGGAAACTCCTAGAAAACAGTTAAAGGAGAAACTAAATGCAAACATTTAGTGACCCCCACGGGGCAAATGTCAACTCATGAGAATCCCCCTACTGACCCTGGTGTTTCTTCTCTCTGCCTGGAGAGTTGATATTTCTTCTTCCTTTCGGAGTAGTTGTGCTTTAAGTTGTATTTCTTCTGACTCCTAAAAAGCAATGAAATGAGAAACTAAATGCAAACATAAATTAAAAAGACAGCGAGACTGTGAAGACTGACCCCGTCAAGTCTCTCCAGGCTTCACACAAAGGATCTCCCCGCCCCTCCAGAGAAGAGGGGGTCCACTGACCCCAAGACCACACAGACCACCACAACTCAGACCGGCCTTCAGCCTCCACCTCGACCTGGCAGGCACACGGCAGGGAAGAACCTGGAATCCATGCCTGCCTTCTCAAGACCCAGGGATGTCTGAGAAACTTTCCAAAACATAAACCTAACAACAAAGTGGAGAAAGAGATTCTAAAACGACACACAGACCAGTGACCTAGAGCCACTGGGGAGAGTGAAGAAAAAAGGGAAGTTCTACAAGGCCACCAAGCTTTGGAGTGTTCCTCTGGGAAAAAGGCAGATGGCACCCCAAGGACATCTGTTAGCCTGACTCCACAGAAGCCACCCAGTCATTCAAGCCACTGGTCAAAATGTTAAATTTATGTTGTATGTATTTTACCACAATTTACGTGCATGCGGGGCCATCCACGTGGTGAACTTGCTCAAACTGAACCACACAGAGTCTTTCATTCTTCTATTTTTCTTTGCAGAAATAAAAAGATCCTGGGCTACGTATCTCCTACTACATACTGAGTGTCCAGCACCCAGAACAGTGCCCAGCACTTGTAAGAGGCATGTGGTAAACATGTGAAGCTATGAGGGCGTATGTCATACACGTAAGCAGTAGGTACCCGTCATTAAAATACTGGACACAATGCTCTGTGCTTTGTAAGATGGGAGACATTAACGGGCTTAGCCTTTCTACTTCAAGGACTGACTCTCTAGCTTGATCCTCATGCCCCAGAGACTCCTCCAGACACTGTTAGCCTTTCTTTCAAAGAAGGGAGATGTTAAGGGGCTTAGCCTTTCTGCTTCAAGGACTGACTCGATAGCTCAGTCCACGTGCCCAGTGACTCCTCCAGCCAGTGTTTCCCTTCTTGTGGGGCCCCCACCCATACTCCATGCAGCACCTCCACGACCTCTTACAAGGTAAACTGCTGGGGTCGATCCTGCCCACTAAGGTCAAGATGCCCTGGCTGGCAGGGCCCACAGCCATGCTAATGAAATGAAACACAACCCCGACGCTTCGCCGGATGAGGGTCAATCCGATGGGCGTAGCCCCCGGCTACGCTCTCACCTTGTTCAGGTCCTTTAATGGACCGGAACCTGGTGGTCCAGAGTCGACGATAAGAAGGTAAAGGAGAGAAAGAGGCTGATATTCCTTGGTTTACACAGAAAGCCAATAACGCCCGACATGGGACTTGCTCTTTTCACGGAGGCCTCAGGTGCCCTCTTGATGGAGTGAAGACACAGAGTGCCTTCTTCAGAGGGTCTTCGAAGCCTGGGCAGGAAAGTGAACTCAGAGATCCAAGGGATCAGCCTGAAAAAGAGAGGGAGAGAAAGAAGGACACGGGGACCAGAGCTCTGATGGAGCAAAGGTGTTTTAATCAACATGGTGTGGGCATATATACTGTCTTACAAGGTAGCTATTCTCAGCAAAGATAAAGATTAAAATTCCAGAGTTACAAAACAAAGGCGATCCATATTAAAGAGAGAGAGAGTTGTAAACAATCACTTTTAGCGTATGGTTCACAAGAAGGAAGAGGGTACTTATCACTGTATAGAAAAACTAATGAAGGAAATGCCTGGATTCTTCAGCCCCCAGCAGAGGCTTGCCTTTCCTCTTAATTCCTGAGGAATTAATAAGGAGCAGAGAATTTCTGACAGATCCAAAACAGCACACAGGAAGCCTCCTGTGAAATGCTTCCTGACAATTCCCCCTATTTTATTCTATTTGTAAAAAAAAAAGGTCTTGACCAAATGAGTTTGGTTAGTATTAACCAACCTTATAGAAAGGTGATGGTAAACAACAAATATAATTATCAAGACAATCACCAAAGCTACAGTTCCAAACCCAATACTATGGGTAATACTTTGAAACCATCCTCGTGGGTCTAGCCCAGGTTCTAGCCCACGTTTATCTGTTCAGCTAAAGTTTCCAAATTAGGGGAAGAGGGCAAGTTTTTAGAAAAAGTTTTAAAGATTTTCTTTTACAGTAATTGTACATTTAGAGAGGCATGATCATGTATATTTTGTAAATGAAATTTGATTTGTTCCCAGTTGTAGGCACTATGATTGACTTGAACAGGAATAACACAAAATTGAGTAGCTTAAAGAAATAGAGGAGTTAATACAACTATATAGTTTGCAGTTAATACAAGTTACAGAGCATAAAAGTCTTGTTAAATTGTAAATTTTCTATGGCTATAACAAAAGGAACTGGGACACAGGCCTGTATAAAATATGACTGATTATAGTGAAAGAAATAGTTACTATGATCACTACTGGTCCCTATGAAATGTCTGGTCCAAGTTCCAAGTTCTTCCGTGCTCTGGTGCTCACAGCAAGTTTCCAAATGTCCCACTGTTCAGGCCCACTCTGTTCATCGAGGACGGATCCTAGGACGAGGTGGGGCTAATCCACGGTCAAGCCACTCAAGAAGTCCTTTGTCATAGTAATGTTCCATCGATTGTCAGGGACCTTCCATACCGCACACAGTGTTGTTAATATCATCTGAGCAGTCAGATAACCACATACCATGGGGTCCCCAACCAACAATTGTATGATTAGCCACAAACATTGATTTTTTTGATTTGGTTTGAGATTTGTCCCAAGGAATGGGAGTATAAGTAAAGTTTTTATAAGTAAACCCTTTGCATAAAGTTCTTTGTTCTTTCCCTAACTCTTTCCCTAAAGTTTCAGTAGTATAAACATGGTTTACAGACAAAGAAAGGGCAGTAAACAATCCAAGCAATGTGTGAAAATCTTCTTTTGGAGGCAGGGACGAAAGCCCAAATTTGTCAGCCCAAATTTGTCGGCTGACGCTTATACACAATTCTGCTGGGCCCATGCACAAGGGAAGGACTTCACAGCCTAAAGAAATGTTCATTAGTTTTCTTTCCTGCCCAGGGTGTGAGGGCCCTTTCATGTACTAGGGAGAAAGCATATGTATAGAGTCATTAGTTGAAATGATTGGTCCTCTCTCCGTCCATTCGACCACCTGTAATAGAGGGGGTTGGGTATTAGTCTGCTCGAGTCGGGGGAGGTACAGGCCAAAAGACTAAGCATTGCCAGGAGAATGTATTCAGGACTCGGAGGCAATCCCTGTTGAGAGACCAAATTTTCAGCTTGATTAGTAGGGTTTTTATTTGTCTCCAGGTGAGGAGATCATCAGGGTGATGCCACCGAGGGCAGTGCTTTCTGGAGTTCTTTAGAGCAGACATAGCCCATATTGGAATTTCTTCCTCCTGTTTCATCTCCATTTTGAATGCCGGGGGCCCCCTTGAGTCGAATCTTAAGAAGAGGTTAACAAAATTGAAAACAAATAAAGCTGCATTAACAACAGTTGTAGGTTTAGAGAATATGTTAGAATCTAGTAAAGTCTGCTTTAGATAAGGAAGACAGTAGTGTACCTGTGTATTCCCCCTTTTTTAATTTTTTATTTGTAACTTTAGTGTGTGATGTGTTTGTTTTGACTATGTCTTGTATCTGTGGATTATAAGGAATACCTGTAATATGTATTTATTGATAGGTATTACAATTTTATGAGGGTCAGAGCCAATTAGAGTTTTAGTCCTAATTCTTCCATTGATAATGATTAGAGCAATTAAATCAAGGTAGGGTGTAAGTGACTTTATTTCCCTAAAACGGGCATACATCCATTCTACTGGGTGTTCTTGTTGGGCAATAAGTCCTATGGGAGAATGAGAGGGGAATATAAACAATTCTAGAGGTAAATCTATTTTGATATGAGTAAGAAATTGTTTTTGTAATTTATTTTGCACCAAACAGAGTTCTTCTCATGCCTCTTGAGAAAGTGAACGAGGGCTATTTAAATCAGGATCTCCTTTTAAAGTATTAAGTAGGTTATTCAGTTGATAATTAGCAATGCCTAAAGAAGGTCTAATTCAATTAATATCACCTAAGAGCTTTTGAAAATCATTTAAGGTTGATAATTTATCAGCACGGATCTGAGTTAGTTGGGGAGTAATGCGTTGCCTATTAACAACGAACCCCAAGTAACAGTAAGGTGTAGAGGTTTGCATTTTTTTCAGGGGCAATGATTAATCTAGAGTTTTTAAAGCATAGTTGAGCTATATCAAACATGTCTTCAGTTTTTAAGATAGATGGAGCTGAAAACAATATATCATCCATATAGTGAATAACAAGAAAGTTAGGAAATTGTTTTCTCACAGGCTCAAGGGCTTTGGCTACATAGTACTGACACATGGGAGAATTCATCATCTCTTGTGGCAGTACAGTCCATTGGAACCATTTATGAGTTCTAATATGATTAGGATAAGGGAGAGAGAAAGCGGATCTCTCTCGGTCTAAAGGGTGTAAAGGTATATTAAAAAAGCAATCTTGTCCTGGTTGTAATGCACCCATTGGTTTCATAGATGCATTAACCTTTCTAAGGTCTGTTAGGAGACGCCATTTTTAGATTTTTTTTTTTTAATGACAAAACTAGGAGAGTTCCAAGGAAAACAAGATTCTTCAATATGTTTTAATTCTAGTTGTTTATCTATAAGTTCCTTAGCCGCCTGGAATTTCTCTTTCATGAGGGGCCACTGCTCTGTCCAAATAGACCCTTCATTCTTCCAAGTTATTTTAATAATTGTTGTTTGTTAAACGAGCAGTGGCCCCCATGAAAAATGTGGAATGTATATCTGAGTATGTCATATCTTATATCTTTTTATTAAAAGCATATATCTTACTTTTCCTTAGCAACTATGAAGTGTCTTGTATATTAGCATTAGTCCACAGATTGTACCTCACCCCTCACTGAGGAGCACTTAGGCCGTTTCCAAACACATGTCACTGTTAGGATGAAACAATCATTGCCCAGCTCCTACTCAATCAATTTCGTAGAACATGTTTCTAGCACTGGAGTACAATCATCTGCTTTAGTCATTCCATGCTCCGTTCATCCACCCATCCAGCCAGCCATCTGTTCATCCATCCACCACTCACTAATCAACCCATCCATCCACTCTTAATTCATCCATCCATCCAACCATCCACTCATTAACTCAGCCGATCATCTCAGACCCATTGAGAAGACAGACGCCTCCTCCACTCCTGCTCCCAGGAGGACCCCCAGTGTGAGTGACAAGAGCCTCGTGAGGACAGCAGGGGAGACACAGAAGGGACATGCCTGCAGGCCCTCCTCCCTCTGAACGGTGAAGCACCTACCTGGTCCTAACGCCTCCTTGCTGGGGTGTTCAGGCCGGCCCTTTTCCTTCTTGCGAAACAAGCGGCTGATGGAGGACTTGATGCCCTTCTTCTTTGGGGCTTTGTGCAGCGAGCCCTGGCTGCTGGTGCTGCTGCTGGGGTTGTTCCCGGGGCTGTCCTGAGAGCCTGTGGAGCTTCGGGGAGAGAAAACGACCTTTAACTGGCACCCTTGTGCAAACACACACCCCTCCACAAGAGCTACTGATAGAAACGGGCACCCAGCAACACCCGCGCCTCAACCTCGCAGCTGACAGTTGGAGTCTCCTTCACCAACCACACTCCACACGAGCAATGCAGGCTCCCGGCGTCAGACAACCGCACCGGGCAACAGATTCTCTGCCTCGAGCTCTCCGCGAGGAGGGCTTGACTCCAGGCCAGCTGGTGCACAGGGCGCTCCGACCCTCCACAACCTCGCAGCAGACAGTGGAGTCTCCTTCACCAAACACACTCCACACGAGCAATGCAGGCTCCCGGACACAGACAACTGCCCCGGGAAGCTGAGATTCTCTGCCTCAAGCTCTCCCCCGAGGAGGACTTGACTCCCAGGCCAGCTGGTGCAGAGGGCGCCCCAACCCTCCCTCAGGGTCGCTGCTCGGCAAGTGACGACGCTCCAGGAGAAGCCGAGCTCCCCTGCTCTGGGCAGTTCCCTGTGCCTTCTACAGGGTGACCATCCCCGGCCATGGCGGGAGAGCGATGGTCACTGTGCAGGGCTGCTGGTCAGGTGACCACAGGTGCCCTCCATCGAGTGCTGCCTGGCTCAGGACGGGAGCTCAGCAGGTGGTGGTCTGAATGAGGACAGTGTCAGTCACAGGAGGGGACAGAGTCTCCTGAGACAAGACCCTTGAGGAAAAGGGAGGGACCCTCAAGAGCAAACCTGAGAGGCAGGGGGCCATCACCGTCAGGAACGTGCCCCAGGCCAGGCAGACCTCTATCGAGAGCAGGAAGAAAGCTCCCACAGGAGTCAATCTGTAGAGAAGGACATTTTCTAAAATCACTGAGGTCACTGAGCTCTTCTTCCCCAGCACCTGAAGTTCACCACTAAACACAGGCACTGAACCCAGTGGTATTCCTTTAAAATCATCCTCACAACTCTTTCAAAAAAAGAGGNAGAGAAGGACATTTTCTAAAATCACTGAGGTCACTGAGCTCTTCTTCCCCAGCACCTGAAGTTCACCACTAAACACAGGCACTGAACCCAGTGGTATTCCTTTAAAATCATCCTCACAACTCTTTCAAAAAAAGAGGCAAAGGGCTTCCTGAAACTGACGACGCACACACAGGCCGCTTACTTGTGGGCGTCCTTGATGTCCTCGTGGGTGGCTGTGCACAGCGACCCCGAGTGCAGGCGGTCCAGCCGAAGGGGCCACGGCGAGGCGGGGGTCAAGGTTTCACTTTTGATAGTGGTCTCGTCAACTCCTATCTCTTCCTGTAAAGCTGGCAGCTGAGGGAGTGAGCTAAGGGTAACATTGGCTAACAATAGACTATTTTGAAAATGGCAATCACACAGGCTCTACATTATAACCAGAAATTATTTGGAAATATTAGCTATGCTTTCCCCCAAGTACAAAAAAAAACCCTTATTCTAGCTTAATGCCATCTTAAAGGACTGTCTTGTTCAAGAGAACCGGGGCTAGGGGCAGCGAGAGCATCTGACTGAGTGCAGAGACCCTGGACGAAGCCTGCCTGCAGCCGGGCTCTGCCCTCCCTGGAATCCAGCGACCAGATGGCCCTGCTGGGCAGGACAGCAGAGTGACGCCGGCCCCGTGAACCCTGCATGGCATGAACTGCCCTGGTGAAAGGACTGTGCTCATCGCCAGATGCTGCTCAGAAGCACCACAGCTAGAGTCCAAAACCTCTCAGCAAAGCTGTCCAGACCTTTCTGTTTGAAGGAGAAAAAGATACAGCTTGTGCCACCACCCAAGATCATTTTTAGTGATGATGCAGGTTACTGGAACCCATGACAACAAGAGAAACACAGAAAAGGTACCTAACCGCTCCACGCGGACACCATGCGCCTGGATCATATTTCTCGGTAACATACAGACTGGGGGCTACCCACTGAAGTGCTTACACGCAGTTCCAGTGTCATTCGCTCAGAGTGGTTTCCATAAAGCAACCCCAGGTCTTCACTAAGAGACGATCTGTATCACCCTAGAGGCGTGGGAGGTTCCAAAGGGAGGAGATATATGGGTACCTCTGGCTGATTCATGTTGAGGTTTGACAGAAAAGAAAATTCTGTAAAGCAATTATTTTTCAATTAACACATAAACTAATTTAAAAAATAAATAAAGAAGGTGATCTCTCCTGGACTCCCAGCTTTTCTGCTGGTCCTGGGTGTGAGGACAGGAAAGACAGTGTGGGGAACAGATTAACGCCTCAGGGTCCAAACAGGTCTCACTGATACATCTGGGTGTGTGGTTAAGCCAGGGGAAGTTTTGGGAGACATGCATGGCAATGTATTTTTATAAACAATCAGTGCTTTGTTTTAACCAACTAACCTGTGCCTTTTCAGTGGGATTCTGTAAAGAATACTGATCCCATGCAGCCCCACAGGACCTTGGTGACAACAAAGTGACTTAGTGCAAAATACAGCTGAACTCNAATCAGTGCTTTGTTTTAACCAACTAACCTGTGCCTTTTCAGTGGGATTCTGTAAAGAATACTGATCCCATGCAGCCCCACAGGACCTTGGTGACAACAAAGTGACTTAGTGCAAAATACAGCTGAACTCATTTAACAGCAGCTGGATAAACTAGGCACCCTCCCCTGAGCTCTAACAAGAGCCCTCAGAGAACAGAAGGCTACAAAGGCTAGAAATTATCCACATGGAACTGAACAGGGATCAATCTCAAATTCAAGTTAAACTAAACATTTCTAAAAATCAGAAAACAACGAACAGAGCAGGGACCTGGGTTCACTATGGACTCAGTGGAGACAAACACTTGCCTCAAGGTCAGGGACCACAGCAGCGCCTTACCCGGGCATCCTCCTGAGGAAGGCCTCAGGGTCTGCAGCCTGGCTGCCCTCCCCCAGGGTGGGAGCCGCCCCACTGGCACCCACGTGGCCAGGATGGGCAGCACCGTGTCCACTTAACAGGAGGGCAAAGCAGGCCACAGAGAGGGCGAGTGGCACACCCAGGTCACCAACCACAGGGGGACGGCACTGCACTGCTGTGCCCAGCAGAAGGGCTCCCGGGCACCGAGCTGCCTGAACTGGAGCGCGGCCGCCCCAGTCCTGTGGGAAGGCCCAGGGGTGCTCGGTCAGCGGGCTGGGAGCAGGAGAGGGGCCAGGAAGGCCAGCCCTTGAGGCACTGGACTCCAACCACAGGGGCTCATCCAAGTGACCCGAGGGGAGAGGCAGCGAGCTCCCTCCTGATGCTCCCTCCAGCTGCCTAGAACTTGTGGAAGTAAGGCGTCCACACCCAGGGTTCAGCACAGCGCCAGGGCCACCCTCATGTTAGTCCACTGCCAACAGACCGCCTGGACCAGACCTCTTCTACCCCAGAGACCTCGATGCAGAGGTGGGGAGGCAGCCCGCTGCGGTCTCTCCAGTGCTCTGCTCTTACTCACGCAGCCATCCCAAGGCCGAGATCCCCGGGAGAACAAGGCACCCACAGTCCACCTCAGGACAACAGACACAGCCGCCGTCACTGTCACTCACTTCTCGGACGTCCTGCTGTAGTTTCACGTTCATGTCATCGGACTTGAGGAGGTCCTTCCTGGCCGTGTCCAGATCCTCCTCCAGCTCTGTCACGTGGGCAGGGAGAGCTGCCAGGCGCTCCTGCTCTGCTGCAGCGACTGCTTCGCTAGGACTTCCTGAACGCGATCACCTTAGCCAGGTCTTCCTCATGGCTTAGAGAGCCATCAGAGGGTCTCTAAGGGGGAAAGGAAGACTTAGCCTTGTTTTGAGAGGGTGGGAACACAGCACTTCCGGGCAATCGGTGAGGTCAAAACAAGGCACTAAGTGTACAAATCCAGTACGGCCGGGGGGCCGGTACCTTCTCGTCCAGGGCCTTGTGGTGCTCAAACAGCAATGTCAGCGCCCTGAGCACCTCCACCTTGCTGGTCATGCTGGCTGGGGACTGCACCTGCTGCTTGCCTGCCGTCATCTGGAGGGATGGCACTTACTGGGAAACCAGGCACTCCAGGTGCTCCAGCAGCAGTTGCAGGGCGGAGCCAAAGGAGTACCTTCAACCTCATGCTCGAATTCAGGGCCCATAACTCCTCTCGGCCTCACGCTATAGCCGGAAACATGCTTAGGCACGTTGGAATCCCGCCAGTTCGGTCAAAAGTTAGAGTGGACTTCCCCAGGGGCCCAGTAGTTAAGACTCCACACTTCTGCAGGGGTCACGGGTTTTAACCCCTGGTTGGGGAACTAAGATCCCACACAAAGTGTAGCATGGACAAAAATCTAAGTTCAGAGAACTCCCCCCTCAAATCTACTAAAATTACATTAGCTCTCATCATAAATTTGAAGCAAGGTATGAGAACCCCGAACCGATCCACCCTGGTCTGCTCAGTGGGAAGATGTGAAAAATGACTTGAAAATCAGAGTTTAAAGATAGCAACTAGGAGGCCGGTGGTGACCCCCGTAGGGCAAATGTCAACACATGAGAATCCCCCTACTGACCCTGGTGTTTCTTTCTGCTTTCAGCATTAATTTCTTATTGTCTTTTAAGAATCTGCTCCCTACATAGTCCTTATTCTTCCCTAGGAGTTGGAAACTCCTAGAAAACAGTTAAATGAGAGACTAACTGCAAACATTTAGTGACCCCCGCGGGGCAAAGGTCAGCACGTGAGAATCCCCCTACTGACCCTGGTGTTGTTTCTTTCCGTCTTGAGCATTGATATTTCTTCTTCTCTAGTAAGAAGTTGCTCCCTAAGTCTTTGCGCTTACTTGTGGGTGTCCTTGATGTCCACGTGGGTGGCTATGCGCAGCGACCCCGAGTGCAGCCGGTCCAGCCGAAGGGGCTGCGGCGAGGCAGGGGTCAAGGTTTCACTTTTGATAGTGGTCTCGTCAACTCCTATCTCTTCCTGTAAAGCTGGCAGCTGAGGGAGTGAAGTAAGTGTAACACTGGTTAACAATAGACTGTTTTGAAAATGGCAATCACACAGGCTTTACATTATAACCAGAAATTATTTGGAAATATTAGCTATGCTTTCCCCCAAGTACAAAAAACCCCCTTATTCTAGCTTAATGCCATCTTAAAGGACTGTCTTGTTCAAGAGAACTGGGGCTAGGGGCAGCGAGAGCATCTGACTGAGTGCAGAGACCCTGGACGGAGCCTCCCTGCAGCCGGGCTCCGCTCTCCCTGGAATCCAGCGACCAGATGGCCCTGCCGGGCAGGACAGCAGAGCGACGCTGGCCCCATGAACCCTGCATGGCATGAACTGCCCTGGTGAAAGGACTGTGCTCATCGCCAGATGCTGCTCAGAAGCACCACAGCTAGAGTACGAAACCTCTCAGCAAAGCCGTCCAGACCTTTCTCTTTGAAGGAGAAAAAGATACAGCTTGTACCACCACCCAAGATCATCTGTAGAGATGATACAGGTTACTGGAACCCATGACAACAGGAGAAACACAGAAAAGGTAACTAACCCCTCCACGCGAACACCACGTGCCTGGATCGTATTTCTCGGTAACATACAGACTGGGCGCTACCCACTGAAGTACTTACATGCAGTTCCAGTGTCATTCGCTCACACTGGTTTCCATAAAGCACCCTCAGGTCTTCATTAACAGATGATCTTGTATCTAGAGGGGTCGCAGATTCAAAAGGGAGGAGATATATGGGTACCTATGGCTGATTCATGTTGAGGTTTGACAGAAAAGAAAATGAACCCTGCATGGCATGAACTGCCCTGGTGAAAGGACTGTGCTCATCGCCAGATGCTGCTCAGAAGCACCACAGCTAGAGTACGAAACCTCTCAGCAAAGCCGTCCAGACCTTTCTCTTTGAAGGAGAAAAAGATACAGCTTGTACCACCACCCAAGATCATCTGTAGAGATGATACAGGTTACTGGAACCCATGACAACAGGAGAAACACAGAAAAGGTAACTAACCCCTCCACGCGAACACCACGTGCCTGGATCGTATTTCTCGGTAACATACAGACTGGGCGCTACCCACTGAAGTACTTACATGCAGTTCCAGTGTCATTCGCTCACACTGGTTTCCATAAAGCACCCTCAGGTCTTCATTAACAGATGATCTTGTATCTAGAGGGGTCGCAGATTCAAAAGGGAGGAGATATATGGGTACCTATGGCTGATTCATGTTGAGGTTTGACAGAAAAGAAAATTCTGAAAAGCAATTATCTTTCAATTAACAAATAAACTAATTGAAAACACAAAAAGAAGCTGATCTCTCCTGGACTCCCAGCTTTTCTGCTGGTCCTGGAAGTGAGGACAGGAAAGACAGTGTAGGGAACAGATTAACCCCTCAGGGCCCAGACAGGTCTCACTGATACATCTGGGTGTGTGGTTAAGCCAGGGGAAGTTTGAGGAAGCACGCATGGCAATGTATTTTTGTAAACAATCAGTGCTTTGTTTTAACCAACTAACCTGTGCCTTTTCAGTGGGATTCTGTAAAGAATACTGATCCCATGCAGCCCCCCAGGAGCCTGGTGACAACCAAGTGACCTAGTGCAAACTACAGCTGAACTCGTTTAACAGCAGCTGGGTAAACTGGGCACCCTCCCCTGACCTCTAACAAGAACGCTCAGACAACAGAAGGCTACAAAGGCTAGAAATTATCCACATGGAACTGAACAGGGATCAATCTCAAATTCAAGTTAAACTAAGCATTTCTAAAAATCAGAAAACGAACAGAGCAGGGAAGTGACACATCTGGGTTGACTATGGACTCAGTGGAGACAAACACCTGCCTCAAGGTCAGGGACCACAGCAGCCCCTTACCCTGGGCATCCTCCTGAGGAAGGCCTCTGGGTCTGCAGCCTGGCTGCCCTCCCCCAGGGTGGGATCCGCCCCACTGGTGCCCACGTGGCCAGGATGGGCAGCACAGTGTCCACTTAACAGGAGAGCAGGCCACAGAGCAGGCGAGTGGCACACCCAGGTCACCAACCACAGGGGGACGGCGCTGCTCTGCTGTGCCCAGCAGAAGGGCTCCCGCGCACTGAGCTGTCTGAACTGGAGCGCGGCCGCCCCAGTCCTGCGGGAAGGCCCAGGGGTGCTCGGTCAGTGGGCTGGGGTCAGTGAGCAGCAGAGGGACAAGGAAGGCCAGCCCTTGGGGCACTGGACTGCAACCACAGGGGCTCATCCAAGTGACCCGAGGGGAGAGGCAGCGAGCTCCCTCCTGATGCTCCCTCCATCGGGGATGCCGTGATGGACACGAGAGCCTCTGGAGGAGAGCGGGCTGGACGGCAACACGGGTACGTGTCCAGGCTCTGATCAGAGCAGTCCACACCGTGCTGCTGGGTGTGAGAGCCTGGGCAGGGTGCCCAGCCTCGCTAAGCCTCAGTGTCCATGTCTGCTGAATGGGGATAGCAGCAGCCTGGACCTCACCTGGGGATGACATGACAGACTCGGAAAGCACGTGCCCGGCACACAGAGTCTCCTGCACACTGCTACCCACCATCATTAAATTGCCTTCCCGCAAATCTAACATCTATGGCTCTCATTCAGTCATTTCTTACAGGAAAACACTAAGCGGAAATTCCAAGGTGGTCCAGAGGTTAAGACTTGGCACGTTCACTGCCGAGACACTGATCTGATCCCAGGTTGGGGAACTAAGATCCCATAAGCTGTGCATCATGGCCAAAAAAATAAGTAAAGAAAATTTCAAAAATAATAAATAATACTATGTCTATTATAAACAAGCATGAGATGATCAGCAGGCAAACAAGTGGGAGAAAGGCAAACTGTTACAATTGTCCCAACGAATCACAAATTTCCGACAGAACTACAGCACATTTTAAGTGGTGGGTGAGTTTCATTACTTCCATTAAAATGTCAATTATTCACCAGGACATAACCACACAGTGTTCATTCACATTAAACAATAAGGACTCTGTAATACTTCACAGAGAAACAAAGGCCTGCTGCATTACGAAATAGTTTACCTTTTGACGCTGCTTCCTTAAATCACTAGGCTGATAGATGCATGCAAAGAAATGAAGAGAAACCAGATTTACTGCAAGTTTGAAGCTAAAATTTCAAGCATCAGTATAGGCAAATACAGGAAAGCAAAAATGATGGCAAACATGGAAGCGACATGAACATTTAGAGAACATGTGACTGGAAACAGAACATTTTTTTGACTACAGAAGTTAAATAAGCTAATCAAGATTTACTAGAGAAACACTATAAATTCTTACTCAGGAAGATACAATTCTATTACAACATCATGATTGATTAAAGCACAGCATTCTGTACAACAAAGGGCCTTAACAGTGGTCTATTCTCAGCCAAACTTCTCTATAAGTTAGTTTTCCTTAATAAAAAACATGTTATACTTTAAATTAGTAATTTAACTGATGAGGAAGTTACCATCATACCTATTTTAACATTGAACAAGTCTAACCATCTATTAGACATTAATGTAAAATCCTGACATAGAATTTAAAACTTCTCAAAATAAATTCATTAAAACAGGTTCACCATGAAAATATGTAAGAATGAAAGCCAGCATAATAGCAGGTGCAGTCTTTACATTTTCTTAACCATAAAAGATACTTTTCTAAATAATAGAGACATTAACTGTGCAAAAACTGATGATATTTACAGTCTTAAATACAAGCACCAACACAGAAAGGATATTGTGTCAGTTCAGTTCAGTTCAGTCGTTCAGTCATGTCCGACTCTTTGCGATCCCATGAATGGAAGCATGCCAGGCCTCCCTGTCCGTCACCAACACCTGGAGTTCACCCAAACTCATGTCCATGGAGTCAGTGATGCCATCCAGCCATCGGATCCTCTGTCGTCCCCTTCTCCTCCTGCCCCCAATCCCTCCCAGCATCAGAGTCTTTTCCAACGAGTCAACTCTTCATATGAGGTGGCCAGAGTACTGGAGTTTCAGCTTTAGCATCAGTCCTTCCAATGAACACCCAGGACTAATCTTTACAATAGATGGGTTGTATCTCCTTGCAGTGCAAGGGACTCTCAAGAGTCTTCTCCAACACCACAGCTCAAAAGCATCAATTTTTCAGCACTCAGCTTTCTTCACAGTCCAACTGTCATATCCATACATGACCACTGGAAAAACATAGCCTTGACTAGATGGACCTTTGTTGGCAAAGTAATGTCTCTGCTTTCCAATATGCTATCTAGGTTGGTCATAACTTTCCTTCCAAGGAGTAAGCGTCTTAATTTCATGGCTGCAGTCACCATCTGCAGTGATTTTGGAGCCACCCAAAATAAAGTCTGACACTGTTTCCACTGTTTCCCCATGTATTTCCCATGAAGTGATGGGACCGGATGCCATGATCTTAGATTTCTGAATGGTGAGCTTTAAGCCAACTTTTTCCCTCTCTTTCACTTTCATCAAGAGGCTTTTTAGTTCCTCTTCACTTCTGCCATAAGGGAGGGGTCATCTGCATATCTAAAAGTCCATTAATTCTACACTTAAGAGGATCATTTCTTTATGTAGGCACAATCTCCTTTATGAATTACACATGATATGTAGTTTAGGATTCATCTACATTATGATTGTAACTGCATGCTGCTGCTAAATCGCTTCAGTCGTGTCCGACTCTGTGCGACCCCTTGGACTGCAGCCTACCAGGCTCCTCCGTCCATGGGATTTTCCAGGCAAGAATAATGGAGTGGGTTGCCATTGCCTTCTCCTGTAACTGCATAGTGATACACCAATTCAACTTACTGCTATGGGGGAAAAACAGCGTTTAATGAGACATGAAGACAAAGCACAGACCCGACTAAGGGCACACACGCAGTGGACCACAGCACGGCCATGACCAGAGCAACTTGGGGGACAGGGCAGGGGAGATGGATGGGTAAACTACAGCCTCGGGGGTGGGGGAGGGGTCTGGATTGACAACTAAGCAGACAACAGGATGAGACAGGAAATCAAAACCAATGATGAAAGCAGACACACCGCCAGAGCACTCCAACATTGAGGAAAACATACAGAACTGCTCTTTAACAAATATTCGGAAAGAAATCAAGCATGAAACTACAGAGAAATCCTCAAAGAATGTTAAGTAGCAACTAATTAGCCAATGATGCAAATCATAAAAACAGTGTGGCAAAAGACCACAAAATGGACTACTTACCACTCACAGGCAGCTAAAATGATTCACAGTTAATTTAGTTATAAGCTGACTAACCATGCAGCTAACATGAAATGGGTGGTCACAGAAAAAAGTGATAAGACGAGTCCAGTTACAAAGCAGAGTGTGATACACGTGACTTTATGGGGTAAATAGCAATGCACTCACAAAACCCAAGCTAAACACACAAGAAAGCTGGAACATGTGCTTTAGAGCCGCACACTCTGTCACTAAAAGCCCTAGATCGTCATCCCATTTTTAGACTCAGAAAAGTGAGGCAGCCCAATCTCTTCCTTGGGGCCCTAGGGCACTGGGCTTTTAACCTGGTTTCACACACAGAGCTGGCCTGAGAGCGCGGCCAGCTCCATCAGCAAGCAGACCAGCGTAGATTCTTGGTTTTNATCATCCCATTTTTAGACTCAGATAAGTGAGGCAGCCCAATCTCTTCCCTGGGGCCCTAGGGCACTGGGCTTTTAACCTGGTTTCACAAGCAGAGCTGGCCTGAGAGCATGGCCAGGTCCATCAACAAGCAGACCAGTGTAGATTCTTGGTTTTGTTCCCACCGCATGCCCTGCACCCTGCAGCCAGGCAGCCCCAATGGAAAATGTGCTGCACGGCTTTCCCATGCCATGAGAGCTGCCTGTGGTTACTTTCACGAAGCTGTCTGCTCCCTGAGAACAGAAACTTCCCTGCAGCTGCTGTGCCCAGCACAGGCCAGGCCCAGCGTTACAGAGGCAGGCTCTGGCTGAGTTCATGATGACGGGCTAGGCCCGTGGTCCAAATATCAAGACTAATTTGTCACTGTGCCATTGTAGAATGATTAAAGACTAGGCAGTTTAAAAAATTGTTGACCTCTGAGAGTAGCAAATGTACCTGATTTTCTTCTGGGTAAAAAGAGAAAAACCAAAAAACAAACAAAATAAAGAAAACCCGTGTCCTAGGGGAACGATGCGGCAGGGAGGAGGCAGACACCTACCAGAGTCACGATGACCAGCTGGTCTCCACACGTGGCACCACCCGCGCCGGGCTGTGCCGCCTCCTTCTGGCCTTGGACAAGGGGCAGGCAGGAGCTGGCATCTGAGGAGCTGGCATGCGGGTTAGGGAGCTCACCGATTTAAATCGGCGCAGGCTGCCTAAGCTCCCCCTGCCCTCCCTGCTCTCAGTCTCCTCAGCCTGCTGCTCTGTGTCCTCCTTCTCTTCTTCCATCAACCTAAAATAGAATAAACCCGTCACCTGCCTTTGTCAGCAGAGGAACATGTCTGGACAACAAATCGGGCTGCCATTCTGTCTAACGATTAGCAAATTCCAGAGACAGCTGCTCAATTAACATCTCAGCCAAAAGGTTCCACTTTTCCTCTTTTGAATATTCTCAAACTTAGAATAACTTAACATTGAGTGTTACAAACTGGGCCCTGATCATTCACGCTTGATTTCACTTCTTTACTCTAACATTCTGAAGGGGCCCTGGTGACGACTCTCTTCCTGTGAGGAGATACCTGATGTTGACAACCTTCACCTCCCCTGCTCTCAGGACAGAGATGCACGTCAGTGCCTCAAGTCTTCTCCACTGGGAATCGGGAACTCGGTACAATCAAAACAGCAATTCACAAACAAGCTGGAGTTTCTAACCACAAGTCTACAGACCAGATGAAGTGCTGAGTTGATCTTTCTTTTTTTATTAAGGTTGTATATGTACAAACACATCACTTGATGAAGTTCTGCACCAGCTTTGTGTGACTTTCTGGATTCATGTCAATGTGCTGCATTAACCGAGAATTCACGGTTTCTGCTCTTCTCCTCTAATGTGTCGTGGATGATTTTATATAGCAGTTTAAATATACAATTATGCAAATACAATGATTTTCAAATTAAAATACAAGATTCTTACAGGAAGTAAACTCTCCAGCTTCACTTCTACTTATACATCTTGAAAGTTTTTCACTGTTCATAACAAATTGATGGACAGAATCTACCATTTACATCAAGTCAACTTGTTGCATAAGGAAAAATCACTTTTACCTGACAACTTCCTGTAAAAATAAAAATATTAATATATAACCATTCTATACTTCCTGCGTGGATGCAGAAAGACCATCTTTCTGAGCTCGTCTGTGCTCAAACACGCCCCACAAAACTGTCAGTCTAGGTTCAAATGGGCCGGCGGCACCACCTGCATTTGCTGGTTGTCCCATTCATCCCCTGCCTTTCCCTCAGCCCCCCGCGCTCGTCCGACAGGAACGGGCACCTCGGCCTGGGCTGACGTGACGAGAACAGTCTGAGCAGCAGCTCTGCCTGGTCCTGTGCAGGGTCATTGGCCTGCGGCCACTCTGAACGTGGACTCGGGACACGGGCACAGCTGTGCGGGTGTGGCACCAGGCAGGCCTCGGGGCCTGCAGCCATCCAGCTGCACCCAGACCCAAGGCCCCCTGCTCACCACGAGGCTGGCCTTTGGATTCTATCCCGTTTTGTAAATTGTTATAACTGCCAAGATGGTGTCTAAAGAAAACATCTTAAAGATACTGATGAGTTGAGAAAAACTCAAACACACTTCCTTGGACCACTGTCTTACAACAAGAAAATCTTCACACTGTATTAAGTTAAAAAGGAAAATGCAGGTCTGAGTGGGAATTTGCCAACCCCAAAACCTGAGCTTTTCTGTTCTAGGTGGCCTTTCACCAGAACATGGTGGCCTCTGAGGGACACAGCAGGGTGCATGGGCCGCAGCGGACACGGCCCCGGCACCTCACCCACCTTGGGGCTTAGAGCTGAGGGGGGACACCCCATAACGCCCCCCACAGTGTTCTGACACCACGCCATGGACAGAATGCCCTGGCTGACCGAGCTCTATAATCAAAGGCAATCTCAAAACTGAAAATTCTTGAAGCAGACCTGAGGTCAGCTTTCTTACTATGGAACACTCAGACTTCCCTAGGAGAAGGCAGCTCCTCAGAGAAACCGAGTTTCTGGGGAGCTCAGTTGGGGATCACCCACCGGATCTCTTCGTTGCTGGCATCCAGCTGCTCGTGCAGCATCACACTCAGAGTCTTGGCATCGGCCTGACCGCTGGTTGACAGCTGAGTGGCCGAGCTGAAGACGGTCACCCTGTCGCCCTCGCTGTCAGACATGCCCTCATCACTCTTGAACACCTGGGCCACGTTGGCCAGCATGCTGGCTTGCTGCATGCCATCTCAGTCCTGCTCCTTCAGGGTCTGCACCTGGGCACGAGAGGACCACATCTCATCAGTGACATTCAGGGCAGCTCAAGTCTATCAGGAACTGAACCCAATTTTACATGGAAGCCCTGACTGTGGATACATGTGGATAAACCAGAAAATTGAATCAGAGTCAAGAAATAAGTCAAGACAGCAAAACTCCACCTGGAAAAACTCAACTCGAAACTGAACACACAACAGAAAAAGAAAATACATGGTGATGCTATCCATCCCGAATACCACCAGGTGATGAGTCAGAATTTGTCTTCTCCATGGAGTGAAGAAATAGGTAAGACAGCAAAACTCCACCTGGAAAAACTCAACCCAAAACTGAACACACAACATAAAAAGAAAATACATGGTGATGCTATCCATCCCGAATACCACCAGGTGATAAGAGTCAGAATTTGTCTTCTCCTGGACAAAGGGGTACTGAAGACAGCCTGCAGCTCTGAGCCACAAGGCTAGTTGACTAGTCATTCAAATAACCCAGGTGGGCGGGTCCTCAATCAGAAAGAGAAAGAACATCTGATGCCCACCACTACAGCCTTCATTCTTTTCTTAAAATGAAAAGATTCTAACGACAAACCCTTAACTGAAATTACACGATGACTGATCAAACTTACCTCTTTATGTGTGGCACCTAATTCTTCTTCTAACAAACTACACCTTCGAGTGCTACTCGGAATCGCGCTCTCAACTCAAATAAAAATTCATTTTTAAAATGAAAAGATTCAAACGACAAACCCTTAACTGAAATTACACAATGACTGATCAAACTTAGTTCTTTATGTGTGGCACCTAATTCTTCTTCTAACAAACTACACCTTCGAGTGCTACTTGTAACCGTGCTCTTAACTCAAATAAAAGGGGCCGAGTCGCTGTGTGTTAATGTGTGTATATACGTTAGTATACTTCTTAGTGTATACTCACCCTTATACATGGATACTGTAACAGAATACCTTTAATGTCTCTCACTGATCTTAATGTCAAGAAAATCTGCTTGTAAACAGCTTTAAATTCTAAGTTTGAGAGAACAAAATGTTATCCTCAATTAACTCTATTACCCAGTTTTTAACTGCAAGTTGATATACAGAATATAATAAATCTCGAGACATTCATGCCAACTAATACTTTTTAACTGGCGGCTTCCCAGGTGGCTCAGTGGTAAAGAAACCGCCTGCCAATGCAAGAGGGCAGGATCGATCCCGGGTCGGGAAGCTTCCCTGGAGTAGAATATGGCCACCCACTCCAGTATTCATGCCTGGGAAGCCCCATGAACAGAGGAGCGTGGTGGGCTACAGTCCACAGGGTTGCAAAGATTTGGACATGACTGAGCATGTACTCAGGCAACGCCTTTTAACCATATAAAACTCTGACTTCTTACAGAAAAAAAATGTATATACAAGAATTCAAGAAGCTCAAAAGTCAACTAGTTACATAAATACGTGCATCATCCACCTCACAAGGCAGCAAGTGTACAAATCCAGGACAGCCGAGGGGCCGGTACCTTCTCGTCTAGGGCCTTGTGGTGCTCAAAGAGCAGTTTCAGTGCCCTGAACACCTCCACCTCGCTGGTCATGCTGGCTGGGGACTGTGCCTGCTGCTTGCCTGCCATCATCTGGAGGGATGGCGCGTACCGGGAAACCAGGAACTCCAGGTGCTCCAGCAGCAGCTGCAGGGCAGGGCCAAAGGAGCACCTTCAACCTCATGCTCGAATTCAGGGCCCATAACTCCTCTCAGCCTCACGCTATAGCCGGAAACATACTAAGGCATATTGGAATCCTGCCAGTTCAGTGGAAAGTTGGAGTGGACTTCCCCAGGTGCCCAGTAGTTGAAACTCCACACTTCTGCAGGGGTCATGGGTTTTAATCCCTGGTCGGGGAACTAAGATCCCACACAAAGTGTAGCGTGGACAAAAATCTAAGTTCAGAGAATTCCCCCCTCAAATCTACTAAAATTACATTAGCTCTCATCATAAATTAGAAGCAAGGTATGAGAACCCCAGACTGATCCACCCTGGTCTGCTCAGTGGGAAGATGTGAAAAATGACTTGAAAATCAGACAGAGTTTAAAGACAGCAACACGGAGGCTAGCAGTGACCCCCGTGGGGCAAACGTCAACACCTGAGAATCCCCCTACTGACCCTGATGCTGTTTATTTCTGCCTTCAGCATTGATATTTCTTCTTCTCGTTTGAGAAGTTGCTCCCTAAATATTCGTAGTTCTTGTGAAGGACTTGGAAACTCCTAAAAAACAGTGAAATGAGAAACTAAATGCAAACATAAATTAAAAAGACAGCGAGACTGTGAAGACTGACCCTCTCAAGTCTCTCCAGCCTCCACACAAAGGATCTTCCCGCCCCTCCAGAGAAGAGGGGTTCCACTGACCCCAAGACCACACACACCACCACAACTCAGACCAGCCTTCAGCCTCCACCTCGACCTGGCAGGCATGCGGCAAAGGAGAATCCGGAATCCAAGCCTGCCTTCTCAAGGCCCAGGGATGTCTGAGAAGCTTTCCAAAACATAAACCTAACAACAAAGTGGATAAAGAGATTCTTAAACGACACACAGACCAGTGACCTAGAGCCACTGGGGAGAGTGAAGAAAAAAGGGAAGCCACCAGGCTTTGGAGTATTCCTCTAGGACAAAGGCAGATGGCACCCCAAGGCCTGACTCCACCAAAGCCACCCAGTCATTCAATCAACTGGCTAAAATGTTAACTTGATGTTATATGTATTTTACCACAATCTGCGTGCACGCGGGGCCGTCCACGTGGTGAACTTGCTCAAAATGAACCACATGTTCTTCTATTTTTATTTGCAGACATTAAAAAATCCTGGGCTACGTATCCCCTACTACATACTGAGTGTTCAGCAACCAGAACAGTGCCCAGAATTTGTAAGAGGCATGTGGTAGACATGTGTAGCTATGAGGGTGTATGTCATACACGTAAGCAGTAGGTCAGAAAGGTCCTCATGGAAAAGTCTGTACCTAACGAATGCTGGAGAGGATGTGGAGAAAAGGGAACTGGCCTCCCCTGTTAGAAGGAATGTGAGTTGGTAGAGCCACTATGGAAAAGAGTCTGGAGGTTCCTGAAGAACGGAAAACGAGCAGTACCGGATTCTTCAGCAGTCCCACTCCCAGGCATGGATCCGCCAAAAGGAGAACTCAGCAAGATTCACGCACCATCTGTGCACTTCTACCTGTGTGTGCAGAAGGTCAGGCGCCAGCACGCTGGATCCCCTGAGAGGCTGAGGGTGGGGCTGGGGCTGGGGCTGGTGCAGGTGCAGCCCCGGGATTACCGGAGGCATGCCAAGGGAGCCCCAGACTGAGTCAGGAGGGCGGCTCGTCCGGTTTCCTGGAAGCCTAATGCACAGGGGCTCTCGGGCCGCTTGCTGGCAACGCAGGTCTGCAGACGGGAGGCGGGGCCACGGCCGCCCCGCGCACCACCACCCCCCGCAACGCCCCGGGAGGGGGTGGGGCTGCGGGGGACCCAAGAGTTGGGACAGGGGGCGGCGGCTAAGCCAGAGGAGAAGCCAAAAAGCCTACAGCGCCCGGCATTCCCAGGCGGTCTCCCACCCAAGGACTAAAGCAGGCCCGACCCTGCTCAGCTTCCGAGATCGGGAGAGATGGGGCGCCTGCAGGCTGCTATGGCCGGAGGCGGAGGCGGCTGCCGCTGGGCGCGCCGGAAGAGCCCTGCGCGGCGCTTCCCTTTCGCTCTGACCTGCTGGTCTGGCCAGCTGGTCGCATCTGTCCACGGGGGGACGCGCGCTGGACTGAAGCCGCATGACCCGCACGACCCGCGACCCGGACTCCGGCCGGCCGAAGCCGCCACGCCCCCGAACCCTGCCAACCCCAGGTCCCGCGTGCGTGCCTGCGGGACCTGGGGCGGTGGGCGGAGGGGCGCGGAGGTCTGGGGGCCCTCCCACCCTGGGCCTCTCCAGGCCCGGTCCCGCTGGCCGAGAGGGGCCTCCCCGCCTCCAGTTCGCTGCTCAGGGCCACGCGGCCCCGGAGGGGTCTGGCTTCCGGCCCCGCCGCCGCCGCCGGCCCACACACCGCCCCGTGGCCCGCGGGCCTCGGAGCCTCCTGCGGGCCTAGGCGCAGCCCAGCCGGGGCCCTGAGCTCCCATCCTGCGCGCCACCTGCCCGGTGCGCAGACCCACGGGGAGCCGCGGAGGCGCGGTCGACCCGAGCTCCTCAGCCCCGCCCCTAAGCCCTCCCGACGCCACATCCCCTTGCCCCCAGGCCGCCCGCCAAGCACACCACCTTCCTGAGAGAGCAGACCAGCGACAGGCAGGCACACCGACAGACCGACAGACGCACAGACACTCGCACGCACCCACGCCAAGCGAGACAGCCGGCCGGCGCAAGCTCCTCAGCCGGAGCCATAGCACCCGCGAGAGGCCGGGGCCAGAGGAACCGACCGGCGGCCGGCTGTCGGGAGAGACAGAGGCACAAAGAGACGACGCTTCCCAGACAGACTCCAAGACGGCGAGAGGGAGATACAGGCAGAAACGACACGACACCACATGACACGACACGCACACACTCACTTAAGTGTGGGCCTTGGAAATCCTTCTGTGCTTAGTCGCTCAGCTGTGCCCAACTTGGATCGACCCATGGACTGCGGCCCGTCAGGCTCCTCTGTCCGTGGCATTTCCCAGGCAAGAATCCTGGAGTGGGTTGCCATTTCCTTCTCCAGGGCGCCTTCCCGACCCAGGGATCCAACCCGAGTCTCCTGCAGGCGGATGCCTTCCCATCCGAGCCAGGATCCTGCTACGTCCCTAGTCAAAAGACAAAGAAAAGACCTAGTGTTCTACTAAGGGGAAAGATGATTTCAGAAACGGAAGGTGTCCTTTGATGCTATCTTTGACTCTTTCTTTAGTTTTCGTTGGTTTTTACGGTTAAGGCTACTTGAACGAGGCAACGGAGAAACCCCACACGTGAAAAGCAATTGCCTTTTTTGGTAAAGAAACATGTGGCAGGTTAAACTCTCTTCGTCTTTTAGAGTTGGTTCAATGCAACATCTGTATTCCACAAGTAGGACTCTTGGGAGCTTTATTTCAGATCTCCACGATGAATCCCGAAGGCCTCAAGGAAGAAAGGAGTAGAGGTGGCGAGAAAAAGAGCCACCTTTCCTCTTGGCTCCATCTCACCCAGCTGCTTCGTTCCTTCATCTCATGGGCTACAACCTGGGATTCTCTTGTGTGTCTGATTGTTGTGTGGGGACCGTTTCTAGTCACAAGGCTATAAACAGTGGCGGGGAAGCCCTTCTTTCCATTCCACTTCAGACCCAGTGGACGGTCCAGGCCCTGCCCACTGCATTGAGTCTGGAGCCACAGAATCACCGGGGATGCTGCTTACCAATGCATATCCCTGCAATCCACTGCATTCGCTACTGACTGTTTGAGGTGGTGCTCTGGAACCTATAACTGGACCCTTTCTTGGGGATTCCAAATCACACAAAAGTCTGAGGCCTGTGCAGGACCTTCACGTTTCTGGAAGAGCCACACACCTACAGAAGGAAGGTCTCCCCCTTTGCTATGGAAGTAACATGACCTTTCCTTGAAATGGAAACGGATAATACTAAGAGTTGACATGGCTCTAGAGCATTCTACAAACCCTAAAGGATGGAAATCTGCTGTACGAGTTCCTTGAAAGCAAGAACCTATGTGTATTGCTATGTCTTCATGCCTTCGATTGTGCCTTGAATGGAGCATGCACATCACCACAAGAAAGGAAAGGATTGAATCGACAAAGATCCAAAGAGATCCAAAGTGCTGAGCCAAGTGCAAAGTTGAGGCTTCCAAGAACTCTTCTGTCTTTCACACACGGAATCAAAACGGAGCACCTCCTATGAGCTAGGAGGCATGGAACCCGTTTCTAGAAATCAAATGCTGAGAGAAGGAGACACACAGTTGCTGCTTTCACGGACACCAATCCAGTGATAAAGAACAGGCAGATCCTTGGAGAACTTCTCCAGGGGCTTTTTCCCTCACTTAATCCTGGGCGTCAGGGAAGGCTTTTCAGAGTCATCATTGAGTTGAGATGCGTAGGTTGAACTAACGTACACCAGGGTTGAGATGCAGGAAGACTTTCAGGCAGGAAAAAGGCAGGAAAAAGAAGGCTAGGTGACAAGGGAACCCTAGGACATGCAAGCAATGAAAAACGGGCTATGGGATGTAACCCAAAGAGTGCAGAGGGCATCGCAGTGAAAAGAGATCAGAGAAGAAAGTGGGGACCAAGCAATGGTGGGATTTGGTCGTCGATTCCATATGATGGGGAAATACAAGGGCAGTGGGAGCAGGGAGGTAGGTGATCGAATTGGATTTGCATTTGAAAAAGGTCATCTTGCTCACCATCACGAATGACTGGAGAGACTCAACTCAAAACTACAAGGAGGTACCGCTTCACATTGGTCAGAATGGTCCTCATGGAAAAGTCTGTACCTAATGAATGCTGGAGAGGATGTGGAGAAAAGGGAACTGGCCTCCACTGTTAGAAGGAATATGAGTTGGTAGAGCCACTATGGAAAAGAGTCTGGAGGTTCCTGAAGAACGGAAAACGAGCAGTACCGGATTCTTCAGCAGTCCCACTCCCAGGCACGGATCCACCAAAAGGAGAACTCAACAAGATTCAGGCACCGTCTGTGCACTTCTACCTGTGTGTGCAGAAGGTCAGGCGCCAGCACGCTGGATCGCCTGTGAGGCTGAGGGTGGGGCTGGGGCTGGGGCTGGTGCAGGTGCAGCCCCCGGATTGCTGGAGGCATGCCAAGGGAGCCCCAGACTGAGACAGGAGGGCGGCTCGTCCGGTTTCCTGGAAGCCTAATGCACAGGGGCTCTCGGGCCGCTTGCTGGCAACGCAGGTCTGCAGACGGGAGGCGGGGCCACGGCCAGCCCTCGCACCACCCCCCCCCCCACGCCCCGGGAGGGGGTGGGGCTGCGGGGGACCCAAGAGTTGGGACAGGGGGCGGCGGCTAAGCCAGAGGGGAGGCCAAAAAGCCTACAGCGCCTGGCATTCCCAGGGGGTCTCCCACCCAAGGACTAAAGCAGGCCTGACCCTGCTCAGCTTCCGAGATCGGAAGAGATCGGGCGCCTGCAGGCTGCTATGGCCAGAGGCGGAGGCCAGCGTTTCACAGGGAGGTGCACCAACCAGCATCTGGGGCTCGGCCGCCGCTGAGGGGCCATCCTTCCTTGCAGGTGCTGCTCTGGGCGGGCCTCTGGTGGGTCCGGCCCAGGGGCCCAGCCCTGCTCCAGCCACTCTGAGGGCAGGAGGCTGTCTGCTCTGTCCTGGTCATGTCTCAGCTAGAAAGCTGGATTGGGCTTTTGAGTTTTTTTATCAGCAGCTTTTAGCTACACGTCAGAATAAAGTGAGCCACAGAGTTCTCTCTTTGATCTGCTTGGTTCTCCATGTTTCTCTGAATTCTCAAAGCAGCTGAAGCCCTGAATGGGGTTGGGGGGTGTCTGGAGGGGCAGGGGCTTGGGCACCAGCTGCCATCCCAGGACTGACTCGTCTGTTTGTTTCTTTCCAGTTTAACTGCACTAATTCTCCAGATGATTATACAGCATCTAGTATATGATAAAGACTATATTTTGAACTTGATGCAATCTTTACTCTGTTAATACTTGTTACATGGACCTGAAGATATATTACAGGGTTTTTAATTAGTGAAAAATTCATGAATACCATAGAAAAAATACTTTAGAATTTAATGTTTCTTAGATTTATATAAACTTATGACTTTATTTCTATTATTATTTACTTTTTCTTGTATATTTAGGGTATAAATATTCTTTCAGATCAATTCATGTTCTGATATCTGATTTTAGTCTTTCAATTGAATGTACTATAGTGCTTGTCTGTATAAATCCTATGAACAAACATAGGGCTTTTGTAAATGATGCATTTATTGTAATTATTCTTGTTTAATTGTTAAACGTTAAACCATGAGAGAAGGGGTTTTCCTGCAATCGTGAAATCATCATGACACGGTGTGCATTATCCTTCCAGAATGTAATCAAGCTCTCCAACAATCACTCTGAAATAAGCAAACTTAATTTCAACCAATTGTTGTTGGATATTAATGACTGGCCTAAACTGTACTTTTTCTAGGAAGAAATGCTTTTTGTCTGCAGCATGAAGTGATTTAAAAGTACTGAGTGGTAAATGTGAGCTTCTAATGAAATGTGGGCTGAAAGGATGACTAGAAGACGACTATGAAAATCTCTCCCGTTACCTAGTCTCTGTGGAACTGGATCCCTCCTCTCTGGTGAGATGCTTCGGGGACCAATCGTGATGCCCTGCACCCACTGCGGAGCCATGGAGCTGGACAGTGAAGGTGCCACTTCCCAGATAGACAGCGTAATGCAGCTCTGATAAAGGCCTTATTTTTATGTAAATCATCTTTTTACCTCTGTTTGTAAACATGTTTAAAGAATGGACCTAGGCGTATATTTTTAATTGTGATGACATAGCCGTTCTGGATTGTATAAGTATCAAATGTAACTTTTACTTTTTCAGCAGCACATTAAAAAAGCCAGCAAGAGATGTGTTCAGGTCACGGTGCGATATTTATTATGCAGCTGGTATCTCGGCAGACACAGAGAGCACGTCTCTTTACATGTGGGTTCCACCTTTAATTTACTTGTACAATTCATTGTTATCATTCTATATTCCTAGTAATCTTTTGTGAACTTCTCGAATATGTGACAAAGTATGTACAGTCTACTTTTGAACTATTTTTATCACAGGATGATTTATTGTTTTCTTTCAATAAACTACTGAAGCAAAATTTCCCAGGGCCAATAACAAGTGTGGAGGCTAAGCTGTACTCTCACTGAAAACGGACCAGAGCTGGTAATGGGAGCCCGAGTCATCACACGGACATTGTCTTAAGAGCAGTGGACGGATACAACGGAAAGGCCAGAAGGCAGAAGCTTAGGTGTCCTCAGGGGACGACCGACGGTGTGTTCATGCCGTTGGCTCCGGAGACAAGAGGCTCCATCACTTCAGCATCTGCGGGGACAGGGCCCCTCTGCTGCTGAGGCGCGGGCAGCGGGCCGAGGGTGGGAACACAGTGCAGGTGTCGAGGCTCACCATCGGTCCCAGGGCGGGGGAGCCGAGGGCAACCCTGACGTAAACCCGAATGATGTACTAGGGAGTGTGCGTGTGCACACTTGTGTGTGGGAGCTTTTCATGTTATTTTAGTCAACAGTCTATTATTCATACATCCACAGAATCAAGAATGTAGCAAGGGGAGGTGGGAGGGAGATTCAAGAGGGACGGGACATACGTACACCTACGGGTAATTCAGGTTGATGTATGGCAGAAATCAACAGATATTGCACAAAATTATCTTTGAGTTAAAAAGAACATAGCAAGGTGGTCAGGAAAGAATAAAAAAAAAAAAAGATTTCTCAGAGAGATTTATCCTCAACTGCATGTACATCTGGGAGCAGGCTGTCCACCATCATCAGACCTTCCCCAGCATCAGGCTGTAATTCAGCATCAGACCTTCCCCCAGCATCAGGCCCTCCCACAGCGTGAGGACCCAGTCCAGCATCAGGCCCTAGTCCAGCATCAGATGTGCCCCCCAGCATCAGGCCTTTCCCAAGCATCAGGCCCTCCTCCAGCGTCAGACACTCCCTCAGCATCACGTCCTAGTCCAGCATCAGGCCCTCCCCCACCCTCAGACCCTTCCTGAGTATCAGGTCCCCCAACTCCAGTATGAGGTGTGGCAGCCCAACGTGTCTGACGCTCCTGAACACACTCAGGCAGCCCCAGAGCAGCAGGACAAGAGCTCTTGCAGGAGGTGCATCTTTAGGCATCACCCGCGGAGCAGCAGCAGCTGGGGCGCGTCCAGGCCAAGGAGAGGCAAAGAGGAGGCACCTGTGCAGGAGGCACTGGAGGCTGTGGGCACGTTCCCCAGCTCTGCTTCCTCCCCGTTCGGGCCTTGCTCTCCTGCGGTGTCCTTCTAGATTCAAGGTCTCCTTGACATCTCAAGCCTAAGTCCATCTCTGCCACAGTCCAGCGTGGCAGAGGGGTGGGAACACCCAAGCTCAAGGGCTGAAAGGATCCCAGGGGGATAGCCGGGCCCCAGCGGGTGGCAGGGCAGGGGATGAGCGTGGCCGCACACAGAGGGCCCCGCAGCAGCACTGGAAGGAGAGCAGTGATGACTTAGCTCACACGGGGACGCTGCCTGGCCTGGCACTCAGAGATGTTACCGCCAGCAGCTCTGGGGACGCAGGAAGCCCGATGAATGACACCACACCAAACGGCCATGTGGGTGGGCACTGCTGACCATGGCCTCGGTTTTCATTCTGGTTCCAACTGTCCCTCCAAGGGCTGACGGGCTCCTCTTCCGATTGGCAGATATTTTGTTTATGTGGGTGGACGCATTCCTGCTTGTTTCTGTCGGCACTGCTGGCGCTCATCGTCTGTTTTTGTCTTTACAACCTGTGCTTGCTGCTCTTCCAGTTTAACCTAGGAGCAGCCCTGATTTTCCGCATTTCTAGTTGTCAGCGTTCACTGGGGCTTTGCAGGTGGTGCTAGGGGTAAAGATCCTGCCTGCCAAGGCAACAGATAACAAGAGATGTGGGTTCGGTCCCTGGGTCGAGAAGATGCCTCCTGGAGGAGGGCATGGCAGCCCACTCCAGTATTCTTGCCCGGAGAATCCCATGGACACAGGAGCTAGTGGGCTACAGTCCCTGGGGTCGCAAAAAGTCAGACACGACTGAAGCAGGGTAGCACACACTCAGGTTTTAGTTCAGTCGCTCAGTTGTGTCCGACTCTTTGCCACTCCGTGGACTGCAGCACTCCAGGCTTTCCTGTCCTTCACTATCTCCTGGAGTTTGCTGCAACTCATGTCCACTGAAGCATCCACCAGAGAGGTGGCTGGGGCTTGGCAAAGTGCCTGGGCCCACTGCGTGGGTGTGAACCTGCCCTCACCACACCCTGACCGCATGACCGTCACTGTGTCCTCCTCTGTAAATCGGGAGGGGGCAGCACCTGCTCGGTAAGGGGCACACACAGAATCTGGTATATAATCAATGCACCATCCATCTCAGCATTGTATTTATTAATAATAGGGATAGCATTGAATAACCTACTCTTTTTCTCTCTTGTCACTTAACTGTGCTCCAGACCACATCTGTTCTACTTACTCCTGTAAATCCTACACCCAGCACAAACAAGACTCAACATATTTCTGGCTGAAGAGGCAGGAACATACCCTGTCCTCAAGGAGATGAAGCCAAGCGAGATGAGGGCTTAATGATAACCTTGTGTGATGAGGGGACCCCAGGAGGACCTGCGTGGCTGTGGGGTGGGGTGGGGGGCATAGGCAGAACCCATGATGAGCTCCTAGGAAAGGTGGCAGGAAGGAGGGCGGGCTGTTCATTGTGGGGTGTCCACAGATTGTACACTCATGAGCACTTAGGCCGTTTCCAAACACGTGTCACTATTAGGAGGAAAGAATCATTGCCCAGCTCCTACTCAATCAGTTTCGTAGAATATGTTTCTAGCATTGGAGTACAATCATCTGCTGTATTCAATGCATGCTCCGTTCATCCACGCATCCAGCCAGCCATCTCTTCATCCATCCATCCACTCACTAATCAATCCATCCATCCATCCACCTATCCATTCAGTAACTCATCTGATCATCTCAGACCCATTGAGAAGACAGACGCCTCTTCCGCTCCTGCTCCCAGGAGGACCCCCAGCATGAGTGACAGGAGCCTCGTGGGGACAACGGGGGAGACACAGAAGGGACATGCCTGCAGGCCCTCCTCCCTCTGAACGGTGAAGCACCCACCTGGTGCTAATGCCTCCTTGCCACAGTGTTCAGGCCGGCCCTTGTCCTTCTGCAAGAAGTGGCTGATGGAGGACTTGATGCCCTTCTTCTTCAGGCGAAACACGTCGCTCAGGACGGACGACCACGACGACGACCCCAACAAGGGCCCCAACAGGAGTCTCGGACAGCTTGAAACCCCTCTCTTTTGCTGGAAATTGACTGTTGGAGCACGTTTGTGTGTGGGGAGGAGTTCTCGATGACTCTCTTTAGGGTACCCAGCAACACCTGCGCCTCAACCTCGCAGCAGACAGTGGAGTCTCCTTCACCAAACACACTCCACACGAGCAATGCACGCACGCTCCCGGACACAGACAACCGCCCCGGGAAGCTGAGATTCTCTGCCTCGAGCTCTCTCCCGAGGAGAGCTTGACTCCAGGCCAGCTGGTGCAGAGGGCGCCCTGACTCTCCCTCAGGGTCACTGCTCGGCAGGTGACGACGCTCCAGGAGAAGCCGAGCTACCCTGATCTAGGTGGTTTCCCCCACCTATCGCAAGGTGACCATACCCCGGCCGTGGCAGGAAAGCAATGGTAACCATGCAGGACTGCTGCTCAAGTGACCACATGTGCCCTCCATCGAATGGTGCCTGGCTCAGGACGGGAGCTCACGTGGTGGTCTGAATGAGGACAGTGTCAGTCACGGGAAGGGAGAGTCTCCTGAGAGGAGACCCCTGAGGAAAAGGGAGGGACACTTAAGAGTGAACCCGAGAGGCACGGGCCGTCAGGAACATGCCCCAGGCCGGGCAGACCTCTATCAAGTGCAGGAAGAAAGCTCCCACAGGAGTCAATTTGTAGAGAAGGACATTTTCTAAAATCACTGAGGTCACTGAGCTCTCCTTCCCCAGCACCTGAAGTTCACCACTAAACACAGGTACTGAACCCAATGGTATTCCTTTAAAATCATCCTTGCAACTCTTTCAAGACAAGAGGCGCAGGGCTCCTGAAACTTACTACATACACACAGGCCGCTTACTTGTGGGAGTCCCTGATGTCCTCGTGGGTGGCTGTGTGCAGCGACCACGTGTGCAGGTTGTCCAGCCAAATGGACCGTGGTGAGGCGGGGGTCGAGGTTTCACATTTGATACCTGTCTCGTCTTCTCCTATCTCTTCCCGTAAAGATGGCAGCTGAGGGAGTGAGGTAAGTGTAAAATTGGCTAACAATATACTGTTTTGAAAATGGCAATCACACAGGCTTTACATTATAACCAGAAAATTATTTGAAAATCTATCAGCTATGCTTTTCCCCAAGTACAAAAAACCCCCTTGTTCTAGCTTAATGCGACCTTAAAGCACTGTCTTGTTCAAGAGAAGCGGGGCTATGGGGCAGCGAGAGCATCTGACTGAATGCAGAGACCCTGGACGGGAGCCTCCCTGCAGGCGGGCTCTGCCCTCCCCGCAATCCAGCGACCAGATGGCCCTGCCGGGCAGGACAGCAGGGCGACGCTGGCACCGTGAACCCTGCATGGCATGAACTGCCCTGGTGAAAGGACTGTGCTCATCGCCAGATGCTGCTCAGAAGCACCACAGCTAGAGTACGAAACCTCTCAGCAAAGCCGTCCAGACCTTTCTCTTTGAAGGAGAAAAAGATACAGCTTGTACCACCACCCAAGATCATCTGTAGAGATGATACAGGTTACTGGAACCCATGACAACAGGAGAAACACAGAAAAGGTAACTAACCCCTCCACGCGAACACCACGTGCCTGGATCGTATTTCTCGGTAACATATAGACTGGGCGCTACCCACTGAAGTACTTACACGCAGTTCCAGGGTCATTCGCTCACACTGGTTTCCATAAAGCACCCCCAGGTCTTCATTAACAGATGATCTTGTATCACCCTAGAGGGGTCGCAGATTCATAAGGGAGAAGATATATGGGTACCTATGGCTGATTCATGTTGAGGTTTGACAGAAAAGAAAATTCTGAAAAGCAATTATCTTTCAATTAACAAATAAACTAATTGAAAACACAAAAAGAAGCTGATCTCTCCTGGACTCCCAGCTTTTCTGCTGGTCCTGGAAGTGAGGACAGGAAAGACAGTGTAGGGAACAGATTAACCCCTCAGGGTCCAGACAGGTCTCACTGATACATCTGGGTGTGTGGTTAAGCCAGGGGAAGTTTTAGGAGACATGCATGGCATGTGTTTTTATAAACAAAGAGTGCCTTGTTTTAACCAACTAACCTGTGCCTTTTCAGTGGGATTCTGTACAGAATACTGATCCCATGCAGGCCCCCAGGAGCCTGGTGACAACCAAGTGACTTAGTGCAAACTACAGCTGAACTCGTTTAACAGCAGCTGGGCAAACTGGGCACCCTGCCCTAACCTCTAACAAGAACGCTCAGACAACAGAAGGCTACAAAGGCTAGAAATTATCCACATGGAACTGAACAGGGATCAATCTCAAATTCAAGTTAAACTAAGCATTTCTAAAAATCAGAAAACAATGAACAGAGCAGGGAAGTGACACATCTGGGTTGACTATGCACTCAGTGGAGACAAACACCTGCCTCAAGGTCAGGGACCACGGCAGCCGCTTACCCCGGGCCTCCTCCTGAGGAAGGCCTCTGGGTCTGTAGCCTGGCCACCCTCCGCCAGGATGGGAGCCACCCCACTGGCGCCCACGTGGCCAGGATGGGCAGCACAGTGTCCACTTAACAGGAGAGCAAAGCAGGCCACAGAGCAGGCAAGCGGCACACCCAGGTCACCAACCACAGGGGGGCGGTGCTGCTCTGCTGTGCCCAGCAGAAGGGCTCCCACACACTGAGCTGTCTGAACTGGAGCACGGCCGCCCCAGTCCTGCGGGAAGGCCCAGGGGTGCTCGGTCAGCGGGCTGGGAGCAGCAGAGGGACAAGGAAGGCCAGCCCTTGGGGCACTGGACTGCAACCACAGGGGCTCATCCAAGTGACCCGAGGGGAGAGGCAGCGAGCTCCCTCCTGATGTTCCCTCCATCGGGGATGCCGTGATGGACACGAGAGCCTCTGGAGGAGAGCGGGCTGGACGGCAACACGGGTACGTGTCCAGGCTCTGATCAGACCCGTCCGGACCGCGCTGCTGGGTGTGAGAGCCTGGGCAGGGTGCCGGGCCTCACTAAGCCTCAGTGTCCATGTCTGCTGAATGGGGATAGCAGCAGCCTGGACCTCACCTGGGGATGAGATGAGAGACCCGGAAAGCACCTGCCCGGTGCACAGAGTCTCCTGCACACTGCTACTCACCATCATTAAATTGGCTTCCAGCAAATTTAACATCTATGTCTCTGATTCAGTCATTTCTTATAAGAAAACACTAAGCGGAAAATCCATGCTGGTCCAGAGGTTGAGATTTGGCACTTTTACTGCCAGGACACTGGTCTGATCCCTGGCTAGGGAACTAAGATCCCATAAGCTGTGCACCATGGCCAAAAAAATAAGTAAAGAAAAATTTAAAAATAATAAATAATACTATGTCTATTATAAACAAGCATGAGATGATCAGCAGGCAAACAAGTGGGAGAAAGGCAAACTGTTACAATTGTCCCAACGGATGACCTACGTCCAACAGAACCATCAGCACATTTTAAGTGGTGGGTGAGTTTCATTACTTCCATTAAAACGTCAATTATTCACCAGGACATAACCACACAGTGTTCATTCATGTTAAACAATCAGGACTCTGTAATACTTCACAGAGAAACAAAGGCCTGCTGCATTACGAAATAGTTTACCTTTTGACGCTGCTTCCTTAAATCATTAGGCTGGTAGATGCATGCAAAGAAATGAAGAGAAACCAGATTTATTGCAACTTTGAAGCTAAAATTTCAAGCATCAGTATAGGCAAACACAGGAAAGCAAAAATGATGGCAAACATGTAAGTGACCTGAAGATTTAGAGAACATGTGGCTGGAAACAGAACTTTTTTTTGACGACAGAAGTTAAATAAACTATTCAAAATTTACTAGAGAAACACTATAAATTCTTACTCAGGAAGATACAATTCTATTACAACATCAGGATTTACTAAAGCACAGCATTCTGTACAATGAAGGGCCTTAACAGTGGTCTATTCTCAGCCAAATTTCTCTGTAAGTTAGTTTCTCTTAATAAAAAACATGTTAGACTTTAAATTAATAATATAACCGATGAGGAAGTTACCAGTATACCTATTTTAACACTGAACAAATCTAACCACCTACTGGACATTAACGTAAAATCCTGAGATAGAATTTACTTTAAAACTTTTCAAAATAAATTCATTAAAGCAAGTTCCCTGTGAAAATATGTAAGAATGAAAGCTAGCATAACAAGAGGTGCAGTCTTTACATTTTATTAACTGTAAAAGATACTTTTCTAAAGAGTCTAATAGAGACATTAACTGTGCAAAGGCTGATGAGATTTACAGTCTTAAATACAAGCACCAACACAGAAAGGAGATTGTGTCAGTTCAGTTTAGTTCAGTTGCTCAGTCGTGTCTGACTCTGCGACCCCATGAATCGCAGCACACCAGGCCTCTCTGTCCATCATCAACTCCCGGAGTTCACTCAGACTCACGTCCATCGAGTCGGTGATGCCATCCAGCCATCTCATCCTCTGTCGTCTCCTTCTCCTCCTGCCCCCAATCCCTCCCAGCATCAGAGTCTTTTCCAGTGAGTCAACTCTTCACATGAGGTGGCCAGAGTACTGGAGTTTCAGCTTTAGCATCAGTCCTTCCAATGAACACCCAGGACTGATCTCCTTTAGGATGGACTGGTTGCATCTCCTTGCCATCCAAGGGACTCACTCTCAAGAGTCTTCTCCAACACCACAGCTCAAAAGCATCAATTCTTTGCCACTCAGCTTTCTTTACAGGCCAATTTTCAATCCATACATGACAACTGGAAAAACCATAGCCTTGACTAGATGGACCTCTGTTGGCAATGTAATGTCTCTGCTTTTTCGTACGCTATGTAGGTTGGTCAAAATGTTCCTTCCAAGGAGTAAGCGTCTTTTAATTTCATGCCTGCAATCACAATCTGCAGTGATTTTGGAGCCCCCAAAAATAAAGTCTGACACTGTTTCCACTGTTTCCCCATCTGTTTCCCATGAAGTCATGGGACCAGATGCCATGATATTCGTTTTCTGAATGGTTGGCTTTAACCCAAGTTTTTCACTCTCCTCTTTCACTTTCATCAAGAGGCTTTCTAGTTCCTCTTCACCTTCTGCCATAAGGGTGGTGTCATCGGCATCTCTAAAACTCCATTAAATCTACACTTAAGAGGATTATTGCTTTATGTCAGCACAATCTGATTTATGAATTACACATGATATGCAGTTTAGGATCCATCTACATTATGCTTGTAACTGCGTGCTGCTGCTGCTGCGAAGTCACTTCAGTCGTGTCCGACTCTGGGCGACCCCATGGACTGCAGCCTACCAGGCTCCTCCAGCCATGGGATTTTCCAGGCAAGAGTATTGGAGTGGGTTGCCATTGCCTTCTCCTGTAACTGCACAGTGATACACCATTCAACTTACTGCTATAGGGGAAAAACAGCATTTAGTGTGACATGAAGACAAAGCACAAACCCAACTAAGGGGACACACGCTGTGGACCACAGCACGGCCATGACCAGAGCAAGTGGGGGGACGGGGGAGGGGAGATGGATGGGTAAACTACAGCCTCAGGGGCGGCGGGGGCGAGGTGGGGGTCTGGAATGATGACGACTAAGCAGACAACAGGATGAGACAGGAAATCAAAACCAATGACAAAAGCTGACACACTGTCAGAGAACTCCAACAGCAAGGAAAACATACAGAACTGTTCTTTAACAAATATTTGGAAAGAAAACAAGCATGAAACCACAGAGAAATCCTCAAAGAATGTTAAATATCAACTAAGTAGCCATTGATGCAAATTATAAAAACAGTGTGGCAAAAGACCACAAAATGGAATAGTTACTTCACAGGCCACTAAAAGGATTCACCGTTACTTTAATTATAAGCTGACTAACCATGCAGCTAATATGCAATGGGTGGTCGCAGAAAAAAGAGATAATATAAGTCCAATTACAAAGCAGTGTGTTGTATATGTGATGTCACAGGGTAAACAGCAATGCACTCACAAAACCCAAGCTAAACACGCAACAAAGCTGGAACATGTGCTTTAGAGCCGCACAGTCTGTCACCAAAAGCCCTGGGTCACCATCCCAGTTTTAGACTCAGAAAAGTGAGGCAGCCCACGTCTTCCCTGGGGCCCTGGGGCCCCGGGCTTGTAAACTGGTTTCACATGCAGAGCTGGCCGGAGCACGCGGCCAGGTCCATCAGCAAGCAGACCAGTGTAGATTCTTGGTTTTGTTCCCACCGCATGCCCTGCAGCCAGGCAGCCCCAATGGAAAATGTGCTGCATGGCCGTCCCACGCCATGAGAGCTGCCTATGGCTACTTTCACGAGGCTGTCTGCTCCCTGAGAACAGAAACTTCCCTGCAGCTGCTGTGCCCAGCACAGACCAGGCCCAACTTTTCAGAGGCAGGCCCTGGCTGAGTTCAGGATGATGGGCTAAGCCTGTGGTCCAAATATCAAGACTAATTTGTCACTGTGCCACTGTGGAATGATTAAAGACTAGGAAGTTTACAAAATTTTAGACCTCTGAGAGTAGCAAATGTACTTGATTTTCTTCTGGGTGAAAAGAGAAAAACCAAAAAACAAACAAAGAAAAGAAAACCAGTGTCCTGGGGGAAGGATGTTGCAGGGAGGAAGCAGACACATACCACATTCATGATGCCCAGCTGGTCTCCCTCCTGGGCTGGGCTGTGCCNAAAGAGAAAAACCAAAAAACAAACAAAGAAAAGAAAACCAGTGTCTTGGGGGAAGGATGGGGCACGGAGGAAGCAGACACATACCACATTCATGATGCCCAGCTGGTCTCCCTCCTGGGCTGGGCTGTGCTGCCTCCTTCGGGGCTTGGAGTGCCCACTCTGGGGCTCCGAGGAGCCGGCATGCAGGTTGAAGGAGCTCACCGATTTAAAACGGCGGAGGCTGCCTAAGCTCCCACTGCCCTCCCTGCTCTCAGTCTCTTCGGTCTGCTGCTCCGTGTCTTCTTCAATCAACCTAAAATAGAATAAAACCCGTCACCTGCCTTTGTCAGCAGAGGAACGTTTCCAGACAACAAATTTGGGCTAGCAGTCTGTGTCATGATTAGCAAATTCTAGAAAGAGTTGCACAATTAACATCTCAGCCAAAAGGTTCCACTTTTCCTCTTTTGAATATTCTCAAACTTAGAACTAACTTAGCATTGAGTCTTACAGACTGGCCCCTGATCATTCATGCTTGATTTCACTTATTTTCTCTAACATCCTGAAGGGGTCCTGGTGGCGACTCTCCTCCTGTGAGGAGATACCTGATGTTGACAACCTTCATCTCCCCTGCTCTCAGGACAGAGATGCACGTCAGTGCCTCAAGTCTTTTCCACTGGGAATCCGGAAGTTGGTACAATCAAAACAGCAATTCCCGAACAAGCTGGAGTTTCTAAACACAAGTCTCCAGACCAGATGAAGTGCTGAGTTGATCTTTTTTTTTTTTTTTTTTAAACGTTGTATATGTACAAATGCATCACTTGATGAAGTTCTGCACCAGCTTCGTGTGACTTTCTGGATTCATGTCAATGTGCTGCATTAACCGAGAATTCACGGTTTCTGCTCTTCTCCCCTAACGTGTCGTGGATGATTTTATATAGCAGTTTAAATACACGATTATGCAAATACAATGATTTTCAAATTAAAATACAAGATTCTTACAGGAAGTAAACTCTCCAGCTTCACTTCTACTTATGCATCTTGAAAGTTTTTCACTGTTGATAACAAGTGGATGGACAGAATCTACCATTTACATCAAGTCAACTTGTTGCATAAGGAAATACCACTTTTACATGACAACTTGCTGTAAAAATAAAAATATTAATATTTAACCGTTCCATACTTCCTGCAGGGACGCGGAAAGACCATCTTTCTGAGCTTGTATGTGCTCAAACGTGGCCCACGAAGCCATCTGTCTCACCATCAAATGGGCAGGTGGCACCAGCTGGGTTTGCTGGTTGTCCCGTTCACCCCCTGCCTTTCCCCTGGCCACCCGCGCTTGGCCGACAGAAACGGGCACCCCGGCCTGGGCTGACGTGATGAGAACAGTCTGAGCAGCAGCTCTGCCTGGTCCTGTGCAATGTCATCGACTTGAGGCCACTCTGAACGTGGACTCGGGACACGGGCACAGCTGTGCGGGTGTGGCACCAGGCAGGCCTTGGGGCCCGCAGCCACCTGGCTGGACCCAGACCCAAGGCCCTCTGCTCACCACGAGGCCAGCCATTGGATTCTATCCCGTTTTGTAAATTGTTATAACTGCCAAGACGGTGTCTAAAGAAAACATTTTAAATATACTGATGGGATAAGAAAAACTCAAACACACATCCTTGGACCACTGTCTTACAACAAGCCAATCTTCACACTGTATTAAGTTAAAAAGGAAAATGCAGATCTGAGTGGGAATTTGCCAACCCCAAAACCCCAGCTTTCACCAGCTGGCTTTTCACCAGAATGTGAGGGGCTCCGAGGGACACAGGAGGTTGCACGGGCCAGAGGGGACACCTCCTCGGCACCTCACCCACCTTGGGGCTTAGAGCTGAGGGGGGGGCACCCCAACAATGCCGCCTCCCACAGAGTGCTGACACCACACTGTGGACAGAACGCCCCGGCTGACTCATCTCTATAATCAAGGGCAATCTCAAAACTGAAAATTCTTGAAGCAGATCTGAGGTCAGCTTTCTTACTATGGAACACTCAGACTTCCCTAGGAGAAGGCAGTTCCTCAGAGAAACCGAGTTTCTGGGGAGCTGAGTTCGGGATCACCCACCAGATCTCTTTGTTGATGGTGTCCAGCTGCTGGTGCAGCGTCACACTCAGAGTCTTGGCATCGACCTGCCTGCTGGGCGAAAGCTGAGTGGCCGAGCTGAAGAGGGTGACCCTGTCTCACTCATCGTCAGACATGCCCTCATCACTCTGAAACATGTGGGCCACGTTGGCCAGCATGCTGGCTTGCTGCGTGCCATCCCAGTCCTGCTCCTTCAGGGTCTGCACCTGGGCACGAGAGGACCACGTCTCGTCAGCGACATTCAGGGCAACTCAAGTCTATCAGGAACTGAACCCAATTTTACATGGAAGCCCTGACTGTGGCTAAATGTGGATAAACCAAAAAATTGCATCGGAGTAAAGAAATAGGTAAAGACAGCAAAACTCCACCTGGAAAAACTCAACTCGAAACTGAACACACAACATCAAAAGAAAATACATGGTGATGCTATCCATCCCGAATACCACCAGGTGATAAGAGTCAGAATTTGTCTTCTCCTGGACACAGGGGTACTGAAGACATCCTGCAGCTCTGAGCCACAAGGCTAGTTGACTAGTCATTCAAATAACCCAGGTGGGCGGGTCCTCAATCAGAAACAGAAAGAACATCTATCTGATGCCCACCACTACGGCCTTCATTCACTTTTAAAATGAAAAGATTCAAATGACAAACCCTTAACTGAAATTACACGATGACTGATCAAACGTACCTCTTTATGTGTGGCACCTAATTCTTCTTCTAACAAGCTACACCTTCGAGTGCTACTCGGAATCGCGCTCTCAACTCAAATAAAAGGGGCCGAGTCACTGTGTGTTGATGTGTGTATATACGTTAGTACACTTCTTAGTGTATACTCACCCTAATACATGGATACTGTAACAGAATAACTTTAATGTCTCTCACTGATCTTAATGTCAAGAAAATCTGCTTGTTAACAGATTTATATTCTAAGTTTGAGAGAACAAAATGTTATCCTAAATTAACTCTATTACCCAGTTTTTAACTGCAAGTTGATACACAGAATATATAAATCTGGAGACATTCATGCCAACTGATACTTTTTAACTGGGGGCTTCCCAGGTGGCTCAGTGGTAAAGAATCCACCTGCCAATGCAAGAGGGCAGGATCGATCCCGGGTCGGGAAGCTTCCCTGGAGTAGAATATGGCCACCCACTCCAGTGTTCATGCCTGGGAAGCCCCATGAACAGAGGAGCGTGGTGGGCTACAGTCCACAGGGTTGCAAAGATTTGGACATGACTGAGAATGTACGCAGGCAACAACTTTTAAGCATATAAAACTCTGACTTCTTACAGAAAAAAAATGTATATACAAGAATTCAAGAAGCTCAAAAGTCAACTAGTTACATAAATAAGTGCATCATCCACCTCACAAGGCAGCAAGTGTACAAATCCAGGACGGCCAAGGGGCCGGTACCTTCTTGTCCAGGGCCTTGTGGTGCTCAAAGAGCAGTTTCAGCGCCCTGAGCACCTCCACCTCGCTGGTCATGCTGGCTGGGGACTGCGCCTGCCACTTGCCCGCCTGGACGGACAGCACGTACCGGGAAACCAGGAACTCCAGGTGCTCCAGTAGCAGCTGCAGGGCGGGGCCAAAGGAGCACCTTCAACCTCATGCTCGAATTCAGGGCCCATAACTCCTCTCAGCCTCACGCTATAGCCGGAAACATGCTTAGGCGCCGGAATTCCGCCTGTTCAGTCGAAAGGTAGAGTGGACTTCCCCAGGGGGCCAGTAGTTAAGACTACACATTCTGCAGGGGCCACGGGTTTTAATCCCTGGTCGGGGAACTAAGATCCCACACAAAGTGTAGCGTGGACAGAAATCTAAGTTCAGAGAACTCCCCCCTCTAATGTACTAAAATTACATTAGCTCTCATCATAAATTTGAAGCAAGGTATGAGAACCTCGAACCGATCCACCCTGGTCTGCTCAGTGGGAAGATGTGAAAAATGACTTGAAAATCAGACAGAGGTTAAAGACAGCAACACGGAGGCTCACAGTGACCCCCGCGGGGCAAATGTCAACACGTGAGAATCCCCCTACTGACCCTGGTATTTCTTCTCTCTGCCCGGAGAGTTGATATTTCTTCTTCCTTTTGGAGAAGTTGTGCTCTAAGGTTTTGGATTTCTTCTGACTCCTAAAAAACAATGAAATGAGAAACTAAATGCAAACATAAATTAAAAAGACAGTGAGACTGTGAATTGACCCTCTCAAGTCTCTCCAGCCTCCACACAAAGGATCTCCCCGCCCCTCCAGAGAAGAGGGGGTCCACTGACCCCAAGACCACACAGACCACCACAACTCAGACCGGCCTTCAGCCTCCACCTCAACCTGGCAGGCACGCAGCAAGGGAGAACCTGGAATCCAAGCCTGCCTTCTCAAGGCCCAGGGACGTCTGAGAAGCTTTCCAAAACATAAACCTAACAACAAAATGGATAAAGTGATTCTAAAACGACACACAGACCAGTGACCTAGAGCCACTGGGGAGAGTGAAGAAAAAAGGGAAGCCACCAGGCTTTGGAGTATTCCTCCAGGACAAAGGCAGATGGCACCCCAAGGCCATCTGTTAGCCTGACTCCACGGAAGCCACCCAGTCATTCATTCAACTGGCTACAATGTTAAAGTTAAATTGATGTTATATGTATTTTACCACAATCTGCGTGCATGCAGGGCCATCCACGTGGTGAATGAACTTGTTCAAAATGAACCACACATTCTTCTATTTTTCTTTGCAGACATTAAAAAATCCTGGGCTACGTATCCCCTACTACATACTGAGTGTTCAGCACCCGGAACAGTGCCCAGCATTTGTAAGAGGCATGTAGTAGACATGTGTAGCTATGAGGGTGTATGCCATACACTTAAGCCCAGTGAGGGAGCTGGAGACTGAGAGGGCCGCTCCTTCCCTTGGGGTATCTGAGCAAAGCCCACTCTGTGAAGGAAAGGCAGGAAAAAAGTCAAGCAGAGGGGGTTGGCTAACACAGCTCTGGACGGTTCCTTAGGCTAGGGAGACAAAAATTCGAGCACAGGCCTGACGAGTCAGTCCGGATGTCAGAAAACATACCCAACACTCTGCCCAAATCGGCTGAGCGCGGAGTATCAGTCACCTCGTGGTGCTCAGGAGACAGACGGGGGGCTTCAGGACCTGCCAAGAAGGGGAGGCCCTGGGAGGCACCCCAGGCTTCCAGACCAAGACGCTGGAAAGCTCCTCCCTGGGGTCGGGGGGTAAGGTGGATGAAGGCTGCTGAGACTGAGCTTACAAGGACCCCCAGCCTCAAGTCCCTCAGGCCCTGAGAGAACAGACAGCTCTGTCCCCACTGGAGGTCTGCCTCAGAGGAAACTCTGGAGAAGGCAGCGTCACTCAGAACCTCTAGGGTTTTCCAAACATAATGTCCAACATGCAAACAAAAAAGCAAACGAGGGTGTAACAACAAACAGGACCAAGAGAGAAAGAACTGAACCAGATCCAGACGTATCAGATGTATATCAGCATATCAGAGGTATGCTACAGGTATCAGATGCAAATGTCACCTGTTCAAAAATATACTTGACAAAAAGAGACATTTCTGAGATTCAAAACCGACTCTAGAACTTTATAATAACAGTGACTGAATTGAAGAACTCAGTCTCTGGGCTTAACATCAGATTGGATGTAGCTGAACAGAGGATCAGTGAACTGAAAAATTAATTGTTTAGTATCTATCTATCTATATAAATATATATAAGAAGGAAAAAGTATACAATATATTGAAGGAGCCTGTTGTTACACTACGTTGTTAAAAACTATCAATGGGGACCCTCATGGTGGAGAGAAGACAGAAAGGGAAATAAGAAATGCCTCCAGGGGTTGAAACTAAACAGCCTCTTAATGAAAGTGAAAGGGGAGAGTGAAAAAGCTGGCATAAAACTCAACATTCAAAAAATGAATATCATGGCATCCAGCCTCATCACTTCTGGCAAATAAATGGGGAAACCATGGAAACAGTGACAAACTTTATTTTCTTGGGCTCCAAAATTACTGCAGACAGTGAAATTAAAAGATGCCTGCTCCTTGGGAGGAAAGCTATGACAAACCTAGACAGCATATGAAAAAGCAGAGACATAATTTTGCCAACAAAGGTTCATTTAGTCAAAGCTATGGTTTTTCCAGTAGTCATGTATGGATGTGAGAGTTGGCCCATGAAGAAGGCTGAATGCCAAAGAATCAATGCTTCTGAACTGGGGACTTGGAGAAGACTCTTGAGAGCCCCATGGACTGCTAGGAGATCCAATCAGTCCATCCTAACACAAATCAGACCTGAATATTCACTGGAAAGACTGATGCTGAAGCTCCAATATTTTGGCCACCTGATGCGAAGAAGTGACTCATTGGAAAAGAACCTGATGATGTGGAAGACTGAAGGCAGGAGGAGACGGGGATGACAGAGGATGAGCTGGTTGGATGGCATCACTGACTCGATGGACATGAGCTTGAGCAAGCTCCGGGAGTTGGTGATGGACAGGGAAGCCTGGCGTGCTTCAGTCCATGGGGTCGCAATGGGTCAGACACGGAGCGACTGAACTGACTGACAGGGACAGTGGCAAGAGCTGGTTCAAGAATCAGACCATTGACTCAAAAATGAAAACCACACATTGGTTTCAGCAGCTCTGCGGGTGCCTAAGGCAAGGAGAAAATGTTCAAGCGCTCAGAGGAAAAAATGTGTGGCTTTTAATGGCACAACAACACTGAGAACTGACTTTCCCAGAACAAGGAAGTCAGAAGATCATGGACTGGCATCTGTAAAATGCTGAAATACAAATAACCACCAACCTGGAATTCTATACCAAAGAAAAACACTCTTCGAAAGTGAAAGCAAAATAAAGACTTTTAGGGCAAATGGAAATGAGACAACTCATCACCACACACATGAACTAAAAAAAATATTAAGGCAGTGCTTTGGGAAAAAGAAAAGTAGTCTCTGATGGAAAGATAAAAAACAAGTAAAGACCAACAATGAGGTAACTGTGAGGGTAAATACTAACTCCACAAAACAATGATGTTAATAGCAAAAATATGTCTAACAATTTAAAGGATAACAGTGACAAGGAGGAAACAGTCGTGTCAGGGAGGCAGTCAAAGTACTAAGTTAGACTTGAATGTAAAACACACGGTGTGTCTGCCAATGTGAACCCAACAACCTGGCAGAGGAGCCCAGAACCAGAGAAACACTTCATACTTCTCAACGAAGGCAAGAGCAGAGAACTCAGACTAGGTGGGACAACACAAAACACACAGCAACATGGTGTCTACTCACTGAAATTTCAACATTATAAACAGAGCAAATACTCTCATTAGAAGAAAAAGTGTCAAACTGATTCCAGTGAAAACTATACACTCTTCACAGAGGTACATGTTAAGATGGAAGGTCTTTAAGACAGGTGAAAGTAAAAGATACCCAGGCCAACAAGGACAGAAAACTGACGTGGCAACATCACTGTCAAATAGCATCTAAAGAAAGAGGCATCACTAGCAATAAAAAGGAGCATCTCATACTGATACAAGTGCAGTCTAGCAAGAAGATAAGGATTCTAAATTTGAATGTACCTAATAACATAACCTCAAAATATCAATACATAAAAACTGACAGAAATAGAACAGGAGTAACAGCTGAGTTCATAACCCCAGTGGGAGACATTAAAGACACATCTCTCGTGGAACCGGGGCCCCTGGTACGTAGTCACCTGCAGCCATGAAGTACCTGAAATGCGGCTGGCTCTACAATGAGATGCACTGCAAGCCTGAAACACACACTGGATTTTAAAGACAGCGTGAAAAAAAGAACGTCAACCATTTCATTAGCTTTTATCATGTTGATTACACACTGAAATGATAATATTTTTGGTGTGTTAAAATTAAATATATTACAGGTAATTTCACCTACTTCTGCTTTTACTCACCGTGGCTACTGGAATCTGAATTACATGAGTGACAAACCTGATGTAACTGACACATACAGAACACTGTATTCCCACGGATACATGTTATTTTCAAGACCCCAAGGGACATATAACAAAAAGAATATGTATTGGGCCATCAGGAAAGTTCGAATTATTTCAAAGGACTGAAACAATGCAAGGTATACTTAGGGATTGCAATGGGCTGACGGTTTATGGGCCCTCAAACTGCACCCCGCACATGGTGATGATCCTAGGAGGCAGGCACTCTGGCAGGGGTCAGGCCAGGAGGGAATGGGCTCCCGTGCTGCCAGGACAGGGAGAAGCAGCGCGCAGTCTAGGAACCAAGAAACAGGCCTCACCAGACATGGCACCTGCTGGTGATCTTGGGACTCCCCAGCCTCCAGACCTACAAGAAACAACTTTCTGTTGTTTATCAGCTAGTCTAGGGGAATTGTAACAGTAGCCCAAAAAAGACGAAGGTGGGGCTCTTCGATAGTGAAGGACAGGGAAGCCTGGCGTGCTGCAGTTCACGGGTCACAGAGAGTCCGACACGACTTAATGAATGACCACCACCACCACCACCAGTTTATCTGAGTTAAGACTAAAACGGAACTCACGGCTTAAGCTATTCAGTCTGTTTAGCAGAGGCCAAAATCACTTGTATATTTTAAAGTATTTATCCAAAAGTGCCCCTTGAGAGCATTTTACAGCCTGTACATAATAGTATGAATACTTTTAAAATAAAGTTAATAGTTTATACTTCTAAAATATAATATATCAAAATATTTTCCTATAAGAGACTTAGAATAATTTTTCAGTAACTCTCCCTCTTTCCCTCTATTACAGGCACTGAACAATTCTGGGGAAAAATCTGTTTGGTGCTAGGAAGTCACAGGCAGGACACTTACCACTTGAAAGATTAGTAGCAGGAAAAAAAAAGATTAGTAGTATATAGTGTATATTTATAGAGAATTATTTGCTGCCATTAATGTTGGAAGAGCAAAACATACCCATTTCCTTATGGTCCTTTCATAAACAATGCTGATTCCTTTTGGTATTGTCTGGTGAAGGGGAAACACTGTTATCAGAAAATGAAGCTCATAAGTGAGATATGATGCTATTATTCTATTTTTGTATGTTTCTGAATCAAGATTAGATAAACAACAGATGGGCTGCCTTCTGTGGCTGAAAATAGAAATAATGGGTTCTGTTTGTTTTCTACACAAATAATTTTAAAAAAAATTCTACAAATGGCTCTAGTGAACTTGACAGTCTTGGCTAAGCTGCTTCTATTACCGTAACACATTTCTATTAGTGAAACACAGGTTCTAGTATCAAAATTCCTTGGGACATAGATAAGTGGAATTAGATGGATGAAACAGAAAAAATGAAGGGGGAAACTTTAGGAAAGGAAACATGTTCTTTTCAAACTCAATGTTTAAAAGACAAAATGATGACTCGAATACAGAATATAGGAACAATTCTTTTTAAACCTCAGGAATTATGTGCTTGCAACAACAGAATAATGAAATTTTTCTTTGTGCATGGCATTCTAGTAAGAGGCTTAACTTTATTTTCTCATTTAATCTTCACAGCCACCTATGAGGTAGATATTACTGTATTTAACATATTATTCCCTATATTTACATGAGGAAACGGAGACTCAAAGTGTTACAGATGGGACTTTAAATCCCATGATTTTAATAAATATGTTACATGTGAATGGTTTTCTAGAAATATCAACAAACTTTGAAATGTGTACCTCTTTCATAAAGTGCTTTGAGCCTCTTAGAAGCCCCTAAACAAACAGAAGGAAATACTTTAAAAGAAAAAAAAAAAAAAAAAACCTACGTACCTGGAAAATTACTGTTAC
>SJYR01003774.1:152245-180115 GCA_006410655.1 Kobus ellipsiprymnus
TAATCCTGTCACACAAGCTAGTCTGTCAGCAGAGAGGTTTGACCTGAGACACACTTGTCACACCCAGGACAGGGAATTAGCAGCAATTATTGATACAACAAATGAAAAACCCTTCACCAATATAATTCCTAACCAACCCACTATACTAATAATTTCCAACTCCCCCCAAAATTTGCCTTTAGTAAGTCTAAAGCATCTCCTGCCTCTCAGGTTGGGAGGCTGTAAACAATCACATGTGGCTCGATGAACCTATACAGGTGGGCTAGGTAACCTTCAGAGGAGTCCGTAAGCTGAAACACTCTTGTCATGCCCAGGAATTTTTATTGCCTTGAAGCTGCACATTAACTCCTTCTCTTTGAGAAATGATTATGGGGGAGAGCCCCCCGTAAAGTCAGAGGTGGAGGTGAGAGCATAAAACAGACTCTGGTTTGGGGGTAGATGCTCGGGAACAGGGGGTTTCCTGAGGCTTGGTCATGCCTTTACATATGCCAAGCCTCCTTCCTCATGACCTTTGCCATGGGCGGAGTTTCTCATGCTGGCTCCCGGCAGAGGAGAAACATTTAAGCCTGAGAGTGAAACAGCTGATCTGTGGCAGCCTAAATGGAAGGAGAATCAGACAGTCCTTGCTGCAGCCATACACACCCTGGACAGGGACACTGGTCCCCTGGAAGGCGCAGCAGCTGGGAGCTGGAGTTTAGGGATTGTGGGGCAGCCCCAGGGCGAGGGCTGCTGTTGACTGCAGAGGGATGGATGAGGGAATGTGAGGGAGAAGAGATGGACTGAGGGGGTGTGAGGGAGGAAAGCCAGGCAGCCACAGAAGCAAGGTGATACTGCTGAGTCACGGGGAGGGGACGGAGCCATCACCATAGCCTCTCTCCCCACATGCCAGCATCGGCAGCTGAACAACAGAGAGAGAGGCAGGCCCATCAAATGCCTGACACACCTCACTACAGAGCAGGACCCCACCCAGGGTGCCACTTTAAGTGCCAGGGGCGCCAAACTACAGACTCGGATCCCAGCCAGGAGGGCCCCTCTATGTGCCTGACACACCTAACAACTGAGAAGGACCCCAGGCAAGGTAACCCTCTAAGTGCCTGAAGAGGCAGAGCTACAGACAGGCCTTTTGATCGCCAGCTCCAAGAGGCTCGGAAAAAGACTCTGATAGGGACATAACGCCTGCAGAGGGCCCCTCACACACCCAACAACAGAGAAGGACCCCAGGCAAGGTAGCCCTCTAAGGGCCTGAACAGGCGGACGTACAGACAGGCCTTTTGATCACCAGCTATAAGAGGCTCGAGAAAAGACTCTGATAGGGACATAACGCCTGCAGCGGAGGCAGTCCGTGTCCTTGCACACTTGGCGCTGCCAGCATCCCTGAAAGCCAAGCAGGCGCACCAACTTTATGCTCAACTCTCACTGGGGCAGAGCTGCCACAGGCAAAGAAAAGTCTTGCATCTATGCCCACAGGGTCGCTTCAGTCATGTGCAGCTTTTTGCCGCCCTGTTATCTGTGGCCTGCCAGGCATCTCTGTCAGGGAGGAGGGGGTTCTCCAGGCAAGAACACTGGAGCGTACCGGCCAATACTGGTTGCCATATCCTTCTAGAGCACTGTATTTCCTGCTGCCCTAGCAGCCAACTCCCCTGAGTACCTGGTGCTGCCAGAACCCCTGCGACCCAAGCAGCTGCACCACCTCCACACTTGGCCCTCACAGCGCCAAACCCACGGCCTCCAGGGCAGCCGCAGGAGCAAACCCCAGTGGATGACCCACATGTGTAGGTGAAACTGAAACCACCATTGAAACCCAGGGGCAGTGTGCCTAAGGAAGAAGACCTAAAATCGTACCACCAGCTGTACAAGCTGCAGATTAAACCCACACGATCAACTAGGAAGACTCTGTCTCTATGGAATAGATGAAAGGTCACTGAGAGCTCCCACAAAAGAACACTCACTAGTTCTGAGAGCTGTGGACACTGGAGGCAAGAACACACAGGAGTAGGACCAGATTAGAATCGGAGCTGCCCCCACAGCAGGTCCAGAGATCAGCACAGTGCTGGACGGCATCCCAGGGAGGTCAAGTGTACTATGACTCCCAGCCAGGGAAGGGACGCTGACAGCAATGACTCAAGAAAAACATTTATTATTCTTACGTTTTGACTTCTTCTGTAGATTCTTTTGGATTCTTTTTTTTTTTTTTTCTTTTTGCTCTTCTTCCCCCTCTCTGTTGTAGCTGTCGATTGTACTGGCACTATGAAATCCAATTAAGCTTTTGAGCTTTATTTTTTCTAGTCACATTTCTTATTGTTGTAAACCTCTGCCTCTACATTGGGCTTCTGCAGTTCTGTGAAGTTTTCCTCTTTTTTTTCTTTTCTCTTATTTTAATTGTTTAAACCTATTTTTTCTATATTCCTTAGTTTCCTTTTCCTATGGTTCTTTTCCCTTTGCAGTTAATCTTTAACATATATAAATCTTCTTTATGTACCTTTATCTACCTTTGCATATCTATTCTTTCTTTTGTTTCTTTCTCTCCTTTCCTCTCAACAGAGTTGTTAGTGTTAGTTTCAGTGCTTTATTCCCCAGTTGGCACTTTGCTTTAGTTTTGTTTTCTAGTTTGTGCTTTGCCTAGTTTTGTTCTGGGAGATATAATTTTTGGTTTCTTTTGTTCACTGGGTCAATCTATTGTACTTTATTTTTGTTGGACTTTTTGGTTTTTGCCTATGAGTGTGTATGTATATGAGTATATTCAGTCACACTTTTTAATGTTGTTATAAACCTCTGCCTCTACACTGGGCTGTTGCAGTTCTGTGGAGTTTTCCTTTTTTCTTCTTCCATTTTTTGTTTCTTTTGTCCTCTTTATAATTTTAATTTTTTTTAAACCTATTGCATTTTTGGTATATTTATCCCTTTCTTTGCCTCTCCTCCTGTTTTTCCCCTTGCAGTTAATCTTTAATGTATATAAATCTTGACCTATCTCTATTTAAACTTGGATACCCATTCTTTCTTTTCTTTCCTTCCTTTCCTCTCAGCATGTTTGTTAGTTTTGTTTTCATTGCTCTATTCCCCACTTGGCACATTGTTTTACTTTTGTTTTCCAGTTTGTGCTTTAGTTAGTTTTGTTCTTACCTGGTAAATATAATTTTCTATTTCCTTTGTTTGTCGGATCAATTGACTGTACTTTATTTTTGTTGGACTGCTTTGACTTTGCTCATGGCTATATATGTATATGTGTAGATTCCATGATTTTAACTATTATTTACCTCAGTTTGTAACTGCCAATTGTCTGGGGTTCATTTTTGGTTTCTGTTTTTGGATATTTGTTTTAATCTCACTTAATGCCATAACAAACCACTTGTGAAATCTTTGTTTCTGACCAGAGATCAAGTCCTGAACCTTTGGAGTAGGAGCAATGACTCCAAAACCCTAGACTACCAGAGAATAACCGTAGGGAGTATCAAATAGAGAGAACTCGCCCACAGAAAACCACTTGAACACAAGACCCAGCATCACCCAACCACCAGTAGCACCCTGTGCAGGACGCCTCAGCTAAACAACAAACAAAACAAAAGTACAAACTCAATCATTAGCAGATAAGATTACCACTTCACTCAGCCTTACCCATGAGAGGAAACAAAAACAAACAAACAGAAACTCAGCACAAATCTCACTCTACACAAAGCTTACACAACCACTGGACCAGCCCTGAAGTGAAGTGGTCGCTCAGTTGTGTCCGACTCTTTGTGACCCCCTGGACTGTAGCCTACCAGGCTCCTCTGTCCATGGGAGCCTTAGGAGGGCAGAAACCAAAAGAAAGAATTCAACTTTCTTCAAGGAAGGAATTCAACTTTGCTTTAAGCCTGGGAAAAGGAGACTTCAAACACAACAAGTTCAGAAACAATTATGAAAAGGCAGAGAAATACTACACAAATGAAGGAGCAAACCAGCAACACAGAATTCCAAAGAAATGAAGAGGAAATAGACAAGCTACCTGAAAAACAATTCAGAATAAGGATAGAAAAGATAATCAAAAACCTTGAAAACAAAATGGAGAAAATGCAAGAATCAATTAACAAAGACCTAGAAGAACTAAAAGACTGAAAAGAACTGAAGATAGTCTCAAAGACCTCTGGGACAACAGCAAATGCACCAACATTCAAATTATAGGGGCCCCAGAAGATTGAGAGAAAAAGAAAGGGTATGAGAAAAATTTTGAGAGATTATAGCTGAAAAGTTCCCCAGCATGGAAGAGAAAACAACCAATCAAGTCCAAGAGGCTCACAGAGTCCCATACAGGAGAAACACAAGGAGAAACATGCCAAGACACACACTAATCAAAGTCACAAAGACTAAACACAAAGAAAGAATCTTCAAAGCAGCAAGGGAGAAGCCACAAGTAACATACAAGGGAAACCCCATACACTTGACAGCTATCTTTCAGCAGAAACTCTGCAGGCCAGAAGGGAATGGCAGGATATATTTCGAGTACTGAAAGGGAAAAATCTACAACCAAGATTACTGTACCTGGCAAGGATCTCATTCAAAATTGATGGAGAAATAAAAAGCTTTTCAGACAAGCAAAAGTTAAGAGAATTCAGTACCACCAAACCAGCTTTACAACAAATGTTAAAAGGACTTATACAGTCAAGAAATACAACAGAAGAAAAAAGATCTCAAAAATCAACCACAAACAATTAAGAAATTGGCAAGAGCGACATATATAGCAATAATTAATTTCAATGTAAATGGATTAAATGCTCCAACCAAAAGACACAGACTGGCTGAATGGATACAAAAGCTGGACTCATATATATGCTGTCTAGAAGAAACCCACTTTAGACCTAAGGACACATATAGACTGAAAGGGAGACGATGGAATAATATATTGCATGCAAACGGGAAGTAAAAGAAAGCTGGAGTAGCAATCCTCATATCAGACAAAGTAGGCCTTAAAATAAAGAAAAGTACAAGAGATAAGGAAGGACACTACAGAATGATCAAGGGATCACTCCAAAAGGAAGACATAACAACTATAAATATCTATGCAGCCAACATAGGAGCACCTCGATACCTAAGACAAACACTGACAGACATCAAAGGAGAAACTGACAGTAACACAATAGTAGGAAGAGACTCTAACGCCCCACTCACACCAATGGACAGATGATCAAAGCAGAAAATTAATAAGAAAACACACGTCTTAAATGACACATTAGATGAGATAGATCTCATTGATATCTTCAGGACATTCCATACAAATGCAGAAGAATACACCTTCTTCCCAAGGGCACATGGAACATTCTCCAGGGTAGACCACATCTGAGGTCACAAATCAAACCTCAGTAAATTGAAGAAAATTGAAATAGTATCAAGCATCTTCTCCAACCACAATGCTATGAAACTAGATATCAATTACAAGAAAAAACGTGTAAGAAACACAAACACACGGAGATTAAACAATGTGTTTCTAAATCACCAACATGTCACTGAAGAAGATAAAAGGGAAATTAAAAAAAAAGGGGAAAAAATGAAAACATGACAACTCAAAACATGGGATGCAGCAAAAGCAGCGCTAAGAGGGAAGTTCATGACAATACAATCCTACCTCAAGAAACAAGAAAAACATGGGCTGGACACCTAACTTTACACCCAAAACAACTGCAGACAAAAGAAAAGCCCTGAAATTAGTAGAAGGAAAGAAATCACAAAGATCCAAGCAGAAGTCAATGAAAAAGAAATGAAAGAAACAATAATAAAGATGAATAAAACTAAAAGCTGGTTCTTTGAGAAGATAAACAGAACTACAAAGCTTTAGCAAGATTCAACAAGAAAGAGAGAAGAATCAAATCAACAAAATCAGCAATGAAAAGGAGAGGTTACCTCAGACAATGCAGAAATACAAAGGATTATGAGACTATTATGAATGACTATGGTCATAAAATGGATAACCTGGAAGAAATGGACAGATTCTTAGAAAACTTCTATCTTCCAAGACTGAACCAGGAAGAAAGAGAAATTATGAACAACCCAATGGAAAGTACTTAAATTAAAGCTGCGATCAAAAAACAAAAGCCCAGGACCAGGTGGCTTCAAAGAATTCTGTCAACATTTACAGAACATCTAATACCTATCCTTCTAAAACTCTTTCAAAAATTGCAGAGGAAGGAACACTTCCAAACTCATACTACAAGGCCACCATCAACCTGATACTAAAACCAGACAAAGACAATATAAAGGAAAAACTCCAGGACAATATCACTGATGAACAGAGATGCAAAAGTCCTCAACAAAATTTTAGCTAACAGAATTCAGCAACACATCAAAAAGCTCATACACCATGATCAAGTTGGGTTTATACCAGGAATGCAAGGATTCTTCAATATATGCAAACCAATCAATGTGATACACCATATTAACACAATGAAAAAAAGATCATATCTCAATGGATGCAGAAAAAGCGTTTGACAAAATGTAGCACCCATTTATGATTAAAAGTCTTCAAAAAATGGGCACAGAAGGAACCTTCCTCAACACAGAAAAAGGGCATATATGATAAGTCTACAGCAAACATTCTTCTCAATGGTGAAAAACTGAAAGCATTCCCCATAAGATCAGGAACAAGATAAGAGTTTCCACTTTCACCACTATTATTCAACATAGTTCTGGAAGTCTGAACTACAGTAATCAGAGAAGAAAAAGAAATAAAAGGAATTCAGATCAGAAAAGAAGTAAAGCTCTCACTGTTTGCAGATGACATGATACTGTACATAGAAAACCCTAAAGACAGTATCAGAAAATGACTAGAGGGGAGGGGGGAGAAGATGGCGGAGGAATAGGACCAGGAGATTACTTTCTCCCTCACAAATTCCTCAAAAAAACATTTCAACGCCGAGCAAACTCCACAAAACAACTTCTGAATGCTGGCAAAGGACATCAAGCACCCAGAAAAGCAGATCATTGCATTCAAAAACAGGTAGGGAAAAAACATAAAAGACGAAAAGAGAGACAAAGGAGGTGGGGAGGGAGCTCCGTCCTGGGTAGGGAAGCCCGACCCGGGAAAGGAACTGTGAGAAGAGAGGTTTCCAAACACCAGGAAACACTCTCCCTGCCGAGTCTGTGGCGAGCCCTGGAAGCACAGAGGGCATCATAACAGGAACGATACATAAATGAATAATTAAAACCGACAGATTACAAGCCCAACAGTGACTTCCCCAGCGGAAGGGCAGCACAGAAACCTGCACCCGCGGGGGGCAGGGCAGGGACGCGCGAGGTGCAGGCTGCACAGCTTTATAAGAATCAGGTAGGAAAGCCCGGCAAGTAACCAGAACGAACTAACTTGGGCTAGTAAACCAGACTGGGGGACAGCTAACCACACGAAAAGCTCGAACATAGGACACCGCCAGGACCGCCCACAGAACAAAGGACAGAACAGAAGTAGCTGGCTGCAGACCATCCCCCACCAGGGACAGGCAGCCAGAGCCGTAAGGGCTGAAAAGGGACAATCACAGCCCCGGAGAGACTCTCCCTGCCAAACGGCAAGCAGGCTTCTTTGCTAAAACTTCTGGGGGTGCTGGTCAGCGGTACACCCAGAAGACTGAGCAGCAGGGACGAGAAACGTGACGGGTCGCAGAGACTGCGTTCCCCAAACACCTGGGAAACTTGGATTTGGGAAGGGCACGAAACGCAACCCCAACCCAATATGCGCCCAGGGGAGAGAGCTGAGCGCCGAACCTGAGCGGATTAGACTGGGGAGGGGAACCCAGCCGAGAGCCGGCCTCAGACGGTTCCCGGAGGAGCAGCGTGGTCTGTGAGCCCCCCGCCCGCCCCGCGAGAGGCCTGTGTGCCCCCGCCCGCCGCCGCAAGCAGGGACAGACCCAACGGCGCTGAGGCACCACGTACACACGACAGTGTTATCTGTGTGCAGCATCCCTCCCTCCCCACAGCGAGGTTGAACAGTGAGCCAAAAAAAAAAAAAAAAAAAAGGGGGGGTCCACCACCGACCCCTCCCCTCTCCCCCCTCCCCGTGCCAGGACAGAAATCTGACACGGAAGAGACCAGCAAAGAGAAGTTAAACAGAGGGAACCGCCTTGAAAGTGACCCCACAAGGCCCAAACCTCCAAAGAAAGGGCCGGATATAATTTTACTATTTTTACAACCATTACACCCCCTGTTTTTTCTTTCCCCTTTTTTTTCTAAATTTTTAAAATTGATAAGCCCTCTATTTCCCTTTTAATTTTTACTTCTAAAGCTATTTCTCTTAAAAAAAAAAAAAAAAACAACCTATTTTTTAAAGCAAACAGCACATATAGTCTATGTGAGGTTGCTGACAGGTTTTTAAATAATTCTTGTGGCTTTGTTTCTTTTTTGTTTGTTTTTTTTTTTTTTTTTTAATATTTTTTCCTTCTTCATTTCAATAATATTATATTTATGAAAATCCAACATCTACTCTAGATTTTTAATCCTTGCTTTTGAGTTTTTGCTGTCAATTTTGTTCATTTAAAAACCCAAACTTCACTATCCAGTTTTACTTGAGAGCGAGATTACTGGCTTGACCACCATCTCCTCCTTTGGACTCTCCATTTCTCCACCAGGTGGCCTCTGTCTCCTCCCTCCCCCTTCTCTTCTCTACCCAACTCTGTGAATCTCTGTGTGTTCCAGATGGTGGAGAACACTTAGGGAACTGACTACGGGCTGGATCTGTCTCTCTCCTTTACATTTCCCTTTTTGATCCTCCTGGCCACCCCCATCTACTTCCTCCCTCACCTCTTTCCTGTATAACTCCGTGAACATCTATGAGCAGGCCAGATGGTGGAGTGCACATAAGGAAGTGATACTGGCTAGCTTGCTCTCTCCTCTTTCGATCCCACCTCATCTCATTCCAGTCTCCTCTAACAACCTCCGCCCTCTTCTCTTCTCTATGTAACTCGGTGAACCTCTCTGGGTGTCCCTCAATGTGGAGAATCTTTTCATTTTTAACCTAGATGTTTTTTCATCAGTGCTGTATAGACGGAGAAGTCTAGAGGCTACAGTAAAAATAAAACTGAAAACCAGAAGCAGGAGGCTTAAGCCCAAAGCCTGAGAACATCAGAGAACTCCTGAATCCAGGGAACATTAACCAACAGGAACTCATCAAACGCCTCCATACCTACTCTAAAACCAAGCCCTGCCCAAGGGCAAACAAGCTTCAGAGCAAGACATACCACGCAAACTGTCCAGCAACACAGGAACACACCTCTGAGCTTCTATAAACAGGCAGCTCAAAATTACTCCAAAACCATTGACATCTCATAGCCCATTACTGGTCTCTCCAGTGCACTCCAGAGAGAAGAAACCCAGCTCCACTCACCAGAACCCCAACACAAGCCTCCCTAACCAGGAAATCTTGACAAGCCACTGATACAACCCTACCCACAGTGAGGAAGCTCCATAATAAAGAGAACTCCACAAATTCCCAGAATATAGAAAGGCCACCCCAAACACAGCAATATAACCAAGATGAAGAGACAGAGGAACACACAGCAGGTAAAGGAGCAGGAGAAGAGCCCATCAAACCAAACAAAAGAGGAAGAGATAGGGAATCTACCTGAGAAAGAATTCCGAATATTGATAGTGAGAATGATCCAAAATCTGGAAATCAAAATGGAAGCACAGATAAGTAGCCTGGAGACAAGGTTTGAGAAGATGCAAGAAAGGTTTAATAAGGACCTAGAAGAAATAAAAAAGAGTCAATATATAATGAATAATGCAATAAATGAGATCAGAAACACTCTGGAAGCAACAAATAGTAGAATAACAGAGGCAGAAGATAGGATCAGTGAAATAGAAGATAGAATGGTAGAAATAAATGAATCAGAAAGGAAAAAAGAAAAAAGAATTAAAAGAAATGAGGACAATCTCAGAGACCTACAGGACAATATGAAACGCTCCAACATTCGAATTATAGGAGTCCCAGAAGAAGAGGACAAAAAGAAAGACCATGAGAAAATCTTTGAGGAGATAATAGTTGAAAACTTCCCTAAAATGGGGAAGGAAATAATCACCCAAGTCCAAGAAACCCAGAGGGTTCCAAATAGGATAAACCCAAGGCGAAACACCCCAAGACACATACTAATCAAATTAACAAAGATCAAACACAAAGAACAAATACTAAAAGCAGCAAGGGAAAAACAACAAATAACTCACAAGGGGATTCCCATAAGGATAACAGCTGACCTTTCAATAGAAACTCTTCAGGCCAGGAGGGAATGGCAAGACATACTTAAAGTGATGAAAGAAAATAATCTACAGCCCAGATTACTGTACCCAGCAAGGATCTCATTCAAATACGAAGGAGAAATCAAAAGCTTTACAGACAAGCAAAAGTTGAGAGAATTCAGCACTACCAAACCAACTCTCCAACAAATGCTAAAAGATATTCTCTAGACAGGAAACACAAAACGGATGTATAAACCCGAACCCAAAACAATAAAGTAAATGGTAACGGGATCATACTTATCAATAATTACCTTAAATGTAAATGGGTTGAATGCCCCAACTAAAAGGCAAAGATTGGTTGAATGGATACAAAAACAAGACCCCTCTATATGCTGCTTGCAAGAGACCCACCTCAAAACAAGGGACACATACAGACTGAAAGTAAAGGGCTGGAAAAAGATATTCCATGCAAATAGAGACCAAAAGAAAGCAGGAGTGGCAATACTCATATCTGATAAAATAGACTTTAAAACAAAGGCTGTGAAAAGAGACAAAGAAGGCCACTACATAATGATCAAAGGATCAATCCAAGAAGAAGATATAACAATTATAAATATATATGCACCCAACATAGGAGCACCGCAATATGTAAGACAAATGCTAACAAGTATGAAAGCAGAAATCAACAATAACACAATAATAGTGGGAGACTTTAATACCCCACTCACACCTATGGACAGATCAACTAAACAGAAAATTAACAAAGAAACGCAAACTTTAAATGATACAATAGACCAGTTAGACCTAATTGATATCTATAGGACATTTCACCCCAAAACAATGAATTTCACCTTCTTCTCAAGTGCTCACGGAACCTTCTCCAGGATAGATCACATCCTGGGCCATAAATCCAACCTTGATAAATTCAAAAAAATCGAAATCATTCCAAGCATCTTTTCTGACCATAATGCATTAAAATTAGATCTCAATTACAGGAGAAAAACTATTAAAAATTCCAACATATGGAGGCTGAACAACACACTTCTGAATAACCAACAAATCACAGAACAAATCAAAAAAGAAATCAAATTATGCATAGAAATGAATGAAAATGAAAACACAACAACCCAAAACCTGTGGGACACTATAAAAGCAGTGCTAAGAGGAAAGTTCATAGCAATACAGGCACACCTCAAGAAACAAGAAAAAAGTCAAATGAATAACCTAACTCTACACCTAAAGCAACTAGAAAAGGAAGAAATGGAGAACCCCAGAGTAAGTAGAAGGAAAGAAATCATAAAAATTAGGGCAGAAATAAATGCTAAAGAAACAAAAGAGACCATAGCAAAAATCAACAAAACTAAAAGCTGGTTCTTTGAAAGGATAAATAAAATTGACAAACCATTAGCCAGACTTATTAAGAAACAAAGAGAGAAGAATCAAATCAATAAAATTAGAAATGAAAATGGAGAGATCACAACAGACAACACAGAAATACAAAGGATCATAAGAGACTACTATCAGCAATTATATGCCAATAAAATGGACAACGTGGAAGAAATGGACAAATTTTTAGAAAAATACAACTTTCCAAAACTAAACCAGGAAGAAATAGAAAACCTTAACAGACCCATCACAAGCACGGAAATTGAAACTGTAATCAGAAATCTTCCAGCAAACAAAAGCCCAGGTCCAGACGGATTCACAGCTGAATTCTACCAAAAATTTAGAGAAGAGCTAACACCTATCCTACTCAAACTCTTCCAGAAAATTGCAGAAGAAGGTAAACTTCCAAACTCGTTCTATGAGGCCACCATCACCCTAATACCAAAACCTGACAAAGATGCTACAAAAAAAGAAAACTACAGGCCAATATCACTGATGAACATAGATGCAAAAATCCTCAACAAAATTCTAGCAATCAGAATCCAACAGCACATTAAAAAGATCATACACCATGATCAAGTGGGCTTTATCCCAGGGATGCAAGGATTCTTCAATATCCGCAAATCAATCAATGTGATTCACCACATTAACAAATTGAAAAATAAAAGCCATATGATTATCTCAATAGATGCAGAGAAGGCCTTTGACAAAATTCAACATCCATTTATGATAAAAACACTCCAGAAAGCAGGAATAGAAGGAACATACCTCAACATAATAAAAGCTATATATGACAAACCCACAGCAAACATTATCCTCAATGGTGAAAAATTGAAAGCATTTCCCCTAAAGTCAGGAACAAGACAAGGGTGCCCACTCTCACCGCTACTATTCAACATAGTTCTGGAAGTTCTGGCCACAGCAATCAGAGCAGAAAAAGAAATACAAGGAATCCACATTGGAAAAGAAGAAGTAAAACTCTCACTGTTTGCAGATGACATGATCCTCTACATAGAGAACCCTAAAGACTCCACCAGAAAATTACTAGAGCTAATCAACGAATATAGTCAAGTTGCAGGATATAAAATCAACACACAGAAATCCCTTGCATTCCTTTACACTAATAATGAGAAAGAAGAAAAAGAAATTAAGGAAACAATTCCATTCACCATTGCAACGAAAAGAATAAAATACCTAGGAATATATCTACCTAAAGAAACCAAAGACTTATATATAGAAAACTATAAAACACTGATGAAAGAAATCAAAGAGGACACTAATAGATGGAGAAATATTCCATGTTCATGGATTGGAAGAATTAATATTGTAAAAATGAATATACTACCCAAAGCAATCTACAAATTCAATGCAATTCCTATCAAACTACCAGCAGTATTTTTCACAGAACTAGAACAAATAATTTCAAGATTTATATGGAAATACAAAAAACCTCGAATAGCCAAAGCAATCTTGAGAAAGAAGAATGGAGCTGGAGGAATCAACTTGCCTGACTTCAAGCTCTACTACAAAGCCACAATCATCAAGACAGTATGGTACTGGCACAAAGACAGAAATATAGATCAATGGAACAAAATAGAAAGCCCAGAGATAAACCCACACACCTACGGACACCTTATCTTTGATAAAGGAGGCAAAGATATACAATGGAGTAAAGACAATCTCTTTAACAAGTGGTGCTGGGAAAATTGGTCAACCACTTGTAAAAGAATGAAACTAGATCACTTTCTAACACCACACACAAAAGTAAACTCAAAATGGATTAAAGATCTAAATGTAAGACCAGAAACTATAAAACTCCTCGAGGAGAACATAGGCAAAACACTCTCCGACATAAATCACAGCAGGATCCTCTATGATCCACCCCCCAGAATTCTGGAAATTAAAGCAAAAATAAACAAATGGGATCTAATCAAAATTAAAAGCTTCTGCACAACAAAGGAAAATATAAGCAAAGTGAAAAGACAGCCTTCTGAATGGGAGAAAATAATAGCAAATGAAGCAACTGACAAACAACTAATCTCAAAAATATACAAGCAACTTATGCAGCTCAATTCCAGAAAAATAAATGACCCAATCAAAAAATGGGCCAAAGACCTAAATAGACATTTCTCCAAAGAAGACATACGGATGGCTAACAAACACATGAAAAGATGCTCAACATCACTCATTATCAGAGAAATGCAAATCAAAACCACAATGAGGTACCACTTCACACCAGTCAGAATGGCTGCGATCCAGAAGTCTGCAAGCAATAAATGCTGGAGAGGGTGTGGAGAAAAGGGAACCCTTTTACATTGTTGGTGGGAATGCAAACTAGTACAGCCACTATGGAGAACAGTGTGGAGATTCCTTAAAAAATTGCAAATAGAATTGCCTTATGACCCAGCAATCCCACTGCTGGGCATACACACCGAGGAAACCAGAATAGAAAGAGACACATGTACCCCAATGTTCATCGCAGCACTGTTTATAATAGCCAGAACGTGGAAACAACCTAGATGTCCATCAGCAGATGAATGGATAAGAAAGCTGTGGTACATATACACAATGGAGTATTACTCAGCCATTAAAAAAAATACATTTGAATCAGTTCTAAGGAGATGGATGGAACTGGAGCCGATTATACAGAGTGAAGTAAGCCAGAAAGAAAAACACCAATACAGTATACTAACGCATATATATGGAATTTAGAAAGATGGGGATGATGACCCTGTATGCGAGACAACAAAAGAGACTCAGATCTATAGAGAGAACTTTTGGACTCTGGGGGAGAGAGAGAGGGAGAGGGTGGGATGAGATGGGAGAATGGCATTGCAACATGTATACTATCAAGTAAGAAACGAATCGCCAGTTGATATCAGATGCAGAATGCAGGATGCTTGGGACTGGTGCAAGGAGAGGATCCAGAGGGAGGGCATGGGGTTGGAGGTGGGAGGGGATTCATGTTTGGGAACGCTTGTACACTCGTGGTGAATTCATGTCAATGTTTGGCAAAACCAATACAGTAATGTAAAGTAAACTAAAGTTAAAATAAAAATTAAAAAAAAATAAAAAATAAAAAATAAATGTTATATTTGTCACTGAAAAAAAAAAAGAAAATGACTAGAGCTAATCAGTGAATTTAGCAAAGTTGCAGGATACAAAACCAGTACACAGAAATCGCTTGCATTTCTATATACTAACAATGAAAAATCATGAAGAGAAATTAAGGAATCAATCCCATTCACCATAGCAACAAAAAAATTAAATATCTAGGAATAAACTTACCCAAGGAGACAAAAGAACTGTACACAGAACAGTATAAGACACTGATGAAAGAAATCAAAGATGACCCAAACAGATGGAGCCATCTTCCATGTTTCTGGGTAGGAAGAATCAATATTGTGAAAATGACTATACTACCAAAAGCAATCTACAGATTCAGCGCGATCCCTATCAAATTACCAATGGCATTTTTTCACAGAGCTAGAATAAAAAATTTCACAATTCATATGGAAACACAAAAGATCCCGAATAGCCAAAGCAGTCTTGAGAAAGAATGGAGTTGGAGGAATCAACCTTCCTGACTTCAGATTATACTACAAAGCTACAGTCAGCAAGATAGTATGGTACAGGCACAAAAACAGAAATGTAGACCAATGGAACAAGATAGAAAGCCCGGAAATAAACCCATGCACCTGTGAGTACCATATTTTTGACAAAGGAGGCAAGAATTTACAATGGGGCAAAGACAGGCTCTTCAATAAATGGTGCTGGAGAAACTGGACAGCTACATGTAAAAGGATGAAATTAGAACACTTCCTAACACCTACACAAAGATAATCTCAAAGTGGATTAAAGACCTAAATGTAAGACCAGAAACTATAAAAACTCTTAGAGGAAAACATAGGCAGACCACTCAATGACATAAATCAAAGCAAGATACTCTATGACCCACCTCCTAGAGTAATGGAAATAAAAACAAAAGGAAAAAAGTGGGACCTGATTAAACTTGAAAGCTTCTGCACAGCAAAGGAAACAATAAGCAAGGTGAAAAGACAGCCCTCAGAATGGGAGAAAAGTATAACAGAGGAAACAACTGAGAAAGGATTCATTTCCAAAATATACAAGCAGCTCATACAACTCAATGCCAGAAAAACAAAACAACCCAACCAAAGAGTAGGAAAAAGACCTAAAGAGACAGTTCTCCAAAGAAGACATACAGATGGCTAACAAACCCATGAAAAGATGCTCAACCCTGCTCATTACTAGAGAAATGCAAATCAAAGCTACAATGAGACATCACCTCACAGTGGTCACAATGGCCATCATCAAAAAATCTACAGACAAGGAAAGCCGGAGAGGGTGTGGCGGAAAGGGAACGCTCTTGCACTGTTGATGGGAATGTAAATTGATACAGCCACTATGGAAGATGATATGGAGATTCCTTAAAACACCAGGAATAAAACCACCATAGGACCCAGCAATCCCACTCCTAAGCATACACCCTGAGGAAGCCAAAGTTGAAAAAGACCCATGTATCCCACTGTTCATTGCAGCAGTATTTACAATAGCCAGAATACGGAAGCAACCTAGATGTCCATTGACAGATGAATGGATAAAGAAACTGGGCTACATATACGCAATGGAATATTACTCAGCCATCAAGAGGAAGGCATTTGAGTCAGTTCGGATGAGGTGGATGAACCTAGAACCTATGATACAGAGTGAAGTGAGTCAGAAAGAGAACGACAAATATTGTATTCTAATGCATATATATGGAATCTAGACAAACAGTACTGAAGAACTTATTTATAGGTTAACAGTGGAGACACAGACATAGAGAAGGAACTTATGGACACGGGGAGACGGTGGGGAAGATGAGACATTTTTCACCACCTCAAATTCTATTTTATTATGCCTGTGTTAGAGCCCAAGAAATCTGCATTTTGACAATCTACGAGACTTGAGAAAGCATCACACGCACAGTACAGTAAAAACCGGGACGTGCTGTAGACACTCTCACATGATCGGAAGTACTGTTCTCATGAACTTCCTACATTTTCAGTTTTCTTGGCAGCATCAGTTTCTAAGCTTCAGACTCCTATCAACTAGATATTCATTAGTTACATGGATCAAATAGTTTCCAAGAAACTGTCACTGATAATATGTTTGCCAAATACATGTATAAGCTTATACTGAAGCTGATTAATACAAACCATTTTCTTCACAAGGCTTGGATTATAAAGCCAAATGACAGAAACATTGCACAGAGGCATTTATCAGAACTCTGCAGTAAGCCAGGGCTTTAAGAGAAAAACATCTAAAAAACACTCTATCCTTGACTCGAAAAGAAGGCACAAACTTGTAAACACAATACAAGATACAGCAACATGACATATGAAGCAATCAAGATTGCCGAGAGAAATACCAATAACCTCAGATATGCAGATGACACCACCCTTATGGCAGAAAGTGAAGAGGAACTAAAACGCCTCTTGATGAAAGGGAAAGAGGAGCATGAAAAAGTTGGCTTAAAGCTCAACATTCAGAAAACGAAGATCATGGCATCCAGTCCCATCACTTCATGGGAATTAGATGGGGAAACAGTGGAAACAGTGTCAGACTTTATTTTGGGGGGCTCCAAAATCACTACAGATGGTGACTGCAGCCATGAAATTAAAAGATGCTTACTCCTGGGAATAAGTTATGATGAACCTAGATAGCATATTCAAAAGCAGAGACATTACTTTGCCAACAAGGGTGCGTCTAGTCAAGGCTACAGTTTTTCCAGTGGTCATGTATGGATGTGAGATTTGGACTGTGAAGAAAGCTGAGTGCCGAAGAATTGATGCTTTTGAACTGTGGTGTTGGAGAGGACTCCTGAGAATCCCTTGGACTGCAAGGAGATCCAACCAGTCCATTCTGAAGGAAATCAGCCCTGGGATTTCTTTGGAAGGAATGATACTAATGCTGCAACTCCAGTACTTTGGCCACCTCATGCAAAGAGTTGACTCATTGGAAAAGACTCTGATACTGAGAGGGATTGGGGGCAGGAGGAGAAGGGGACGACCGAGGATGAGACGGCTGGATAGCATCACCTACTCGATGGACGTGAGTTTGGGTGAACTCTGGGAGTTGCTGATTGACGGGGAGGCCTGGCGTGCTGCGATTCATGGGGTCGCAAATGTCGGACACAACTGAGCGACTGAACTGAACTGAACTGAACTGAGGACTAAAAATATTGGTCTAATAATAATAAATCATGTTGGTATGTGTGGTTGTTACATACGATTCACAGGAGACTTAAATTCACAGGTGCCGACGTAAAGGATTAATTCTACTTAGCTTCTTCATGAACCTATACCATGAGTGTTTCACTGAGGGAGTGACTGGGATGATAGGCGTCATACTACGCTTCAACTCATGGATTTCTGAGCACTGCTCACAATACAGATCTGACTTTCAACATTAGGATTCTTCCAGTGTCCTTGAACAGCATTTGTTTTTCTGTTCAGTTCAGTTGCTCGGTCGTGTCTGACTGCGACCCCAGTGAACCACAGCACACCAGGCCTCCCTGTCCATCACCAACTCCCAGAGTCTACCCAAACTCATGTTCATTGAGTTGGTGATGCCATCTAACCATCTCATCCTCTGTCCCCTTCTCCTCCTTCTCCTCCTGCCTTCAATCTTTCCCAACATCAGGGTCTTTTCACATGTCAGCCCTTCGCATCAGGTGGCCAAAATATTGGAGTTTCAGCTTCAACATCAGTCCTTCCGATGAACACCCAGAACTGATTTCCTTTAGTATGGACTGACTGGTTGGATTTCCTGGCAGTCCAAGGGACTCTCAAGAGTCTTCTCCAACACCACAGTTCAAAAGCATCCATTCTTCTGTGCTCAGCTTGCTTTATAGTCCACCTATATATTCTGTATACAGAAGAAAAACATTCATGAGTATAAAACTTGCTCACATAAAACCAGTGTATGAATTGTTATCTTCCCAACCCAGGGATCAAACCCACATCACTTCCATCTCCTGCCCTGGTAGGCAGATTATTTACTGATGGTGCCACCTAGGAATAGATATACATTTCAAGAACCACTGCCATCACCTTCTCCTGTTCATGACCGAAGTAGGAGAAAGAACACTGGAAGAAGTACTCGTAAGCATATTATTTAGTCAAGGAACTGTTATGCTGGGTACTCCAGTTATTACTGGGGCAAGTCGGTTCCTCCAATGATGATCGGTATAACTGGAAAATTTTACAAATTCATGGGATGTGATGTTTACATGATAAATGTGTTCATCTTATGGTACTGCTTCAGGTATTATGCGTACTTCAGCCTGAAGGACTGCACTTAAAGGGATGCCTACTATTCCAGCTCAAGCAACAGATACTGAAGTGTAGATCACTGTCCTTTGTTGAAAACGATCAGCAGTTTGTCAACATATGTAATATGCCAGGGCAAGCCTTGGCATGCAACTCTAAAAACAGGTTAGGCCCTCTTTTTGCCAAGCCCTGCGATAAAATACAAATCAAAAAAAAAAGAAAAATAGCAACGATTTTGTCAGGACTTCCTCACCTTTTCTTTCTGGATGGCAGAAAGCAGACACTGAGGCCAGATGACTGCAGGATTTAATTGTGAGCTAACTTTGGGTGGGGTGGACGCTCATCACTCTAGATAGAATGTGGCTCGATTAAAGTGTTTGATTTTCATTCACTTCATGTACACAGAGTTCTATTATCCTTCATTGAGGAATTCAGTAAATTCTACTTCCTTACACCTTCACAATCTCTTGGTTTGTACGAATGTCACTTCCTAGTCCAGCAATTATACAATGAGTGTTACAGGTAGTAATAGTGCATGAATGAGGATGAACAATGACAGGACGTTATTTCTTCTCTGTTTGATTTCTCTTCTACTTTTATGTAACCAAGCAGTGAAATGTACTTACAGATGTGAATATGTTAGTGGAGTGTATTAATACATGTTGACTAGTGCTATGATAACTCATAGTGTTGGCACAATAATTATCATGGTATTATGTCTTTTTCAGGAGAAGGAGATGGCAACCCACTCCAATATTCTTGCCTGGAGAATCCCATGGACAGAGGAGCTTGGTGGGCTGCAGTCCACGGGTCACAAAGAGTCGGACACGACTTAGCGACTTCACTTTCACTTATGTCTTTTTCATGTATTCCTTTTGAGATTCTGTTCCATTATACGTTATCGTAGATATTCAATATACCTTCCTAAACTATACAGTAGGTCCTTGTGGTTTCTTTCATATATAGTATTATGTATTAGTTATTAATTCAACCAAAAACTGGTACACAAATATTTGTAGTGACCATATTCACAATAGCCCAAAGGTAGAACCCATTCAAGTGTCCATCGGTGGGGAAATGAATATGCAACACAGGGTATATTCAAAAGCTTGAACAGTATTCTACCGTACAAAAAGAGAAACTGAAATGGTTCTGCCACTGCGCAAGACTTTACAGAAATTTCTCCAAAACTAACACATGGAATAAATCGATATTTCAATTCTAATTCATGCTATGTACCCAAAAGGTTTGGAAAAGGGGGCTGAAAAATGCATATTTCTGCAGTCATAGTCACAACAGCATGATTCACACTGGCCAACACACAGAAGCAATCTAAGTGTCCATGGACAGCCAATTCCATAAACAAACTGTGGTATACACACAATGGAATCTGACTCAGCCCTTCAAAGTCCATAACTCTGACAACGCTACCATGTGGACGAACCTTTTGGTTATTATATTAAGTGAAATAAACCAGACCAAAAAAGGACAAACGTTCTGTGATTCTGCTAGTATGAGATATCCAAACAAGTCAAATCCAAAGCCAGAAGAAGCAGAAAGTGATTCCCAGGGATCGAAGATGGTTCATGTTTCATGGAACCCACCCAGGTTCCCTTGGGGAAACTGACTTCCCGTGATATCTCCAAAACTGATCATACAAATAATTGGAGGCCATATCCAGTCAAATGAATGTAGACATAATTTTACAATCTATACCAACCTCACTCAAACTTCTCAACAGACAAAAGGCAAAACTGTATGTTTGTTACCTCAGCTTTGCTTACAACTGTATCTACAGTACCTTAGGTTTGCTTATGAAATTTAACCAAACCAAACGAAACCAAACACTAAAGTCTATCCAAAAAAGGACATAAAATTTATACCATGAACTTTAAAATATTATAAATTTAAACTGTTAAAAACCTTATTCACAAAGTTTAAACACAAGCCACAGAAAAATATATTTACAAAATACATATTTGATAAAGGATTGTACTCCAACTATATCAAAAAATCTGGAGCAAACATCCTCATAAAAAATGTATAAATCTGAACACCTGGCCAAAGAAAAGATACAGATAGTAAATCAGCATATCAAAAATACTCAAAATCATATATCATTAGGAAATTACAACTAAGACAACAGTGAAGTTGCACTGCACACCTATTAGATCCAGTAAACTCAAACAAAGGGCAGGGGCGGGGCTTCTCTGGTGGCTCCATGGTAAAGAATCTGCCTGATGATGCAAGTTCGAGCCCTTACCCAGGAAGATCCCACATGCCAGAGAAACTTAGCTGGATTTTTCCACAGCTAAACAAGGCTCACCTATGACTTGAACACTACACATCTAGCACTTACTAAACAGCTTTGAAAAAGTGTCCAGACAAAAAGTATCACACAATTATACACAGCAGCTCTACTTGTAACAGCTAAAATGTTTCAAATATCAGGATGTCTTCAATAGATGACTGTGTAAGCAAATTGGGATACATCCAAAGTGAAGGGGAGCACATGCTACCCCAAAATATACCTCTGCAGCATGAGAATTAGTTGGACCTAATTAACTCTTTTTTTTTTTTTTAAGAGGACACATGATCATCTCTGAAACCCAAGTTCAAGACAGCTCTTCTGTGAGTCACATTTAAAAGAGAAATCTCATTTCAAAGGAATCTTCGGTATATACCAGATAGAAGGATGGCAGTCTTGTGAAACTTTTTTTTTTTCTCAATAGGGAAAGCTAAGATGTATATCTGTACAACAACCATACCCTTCCTTTCCTTTGGTTTTATTTTTTTAATTTTTTTTTTTTAATTTGGCTGCACCAGGTCGACCTTAGTTGAAGCAAGCCAGATATTTAGCGACAGCATGCAAACTCTTCGTTGTGGCATGGGAGATCTAGTTCTTGGATCAGGGATTAAACCTGGGCCTCCTTCTTTGGAAGTATCCAGTCTCAGCCACTGGACCACCAGGAAGCCCCTGTTTTGTTTTTAGATGAAGATGGTATCTAAGGTGATATCTTGGGCCATTTCAGTCACTGACTCAGTTTCCTGAGTTTCTCCAAAGCACACACAAGGTGCACATTATTAAACTGGTTTGCAAAACAAGTAAAGGTAATTCACACTACAACCCTGTATGCTTACAAATATCTAAATGGTATATGACATGTTATTTATTTTTAATTACTATGGGGGGGAAAAGAATGCAGGATTCATACATGTTACAACAGGAATAAACATTAACACCATCTTTAGTGAAAAAAATCCATATAGAAAAGGCCACCCAGATCCCATATTCACCATGTCTGCTTTCAATCCATCAAGTTTGTCCAAATCACTGAAAATCTCAGTAACACTCTAAAAAAAAAAAAAAGGATGAGGAAAAGGATGGAAAGAAAAGATATATTCATACAATTGAACAATTGCAGAAAGGGAAGCGGTGCTGTGGATTACATTATACTGTAGAAACCATATGATTTCCTGATTTTGGAGGTAATGTACTGGTTCTGCAGGAGAATGCACCCATTTTGATAAAACACATAGAGTATTTTAGATGATGTAGCAAATGTGAGCACCTTCCCCCATTGCTAGGAGTTTTCTGTACGTTTTAAATTACCGGAAAGTAAATTATGCTTCAAAACAACCAAGTCAATACCATAAAAGAAAATCAGATTAAGACAGGCACGAAACTTTCTGATAGAGGCCAAGACTTACCCAGAAGAAGTTCAAGGGAAGCTGTGATGCTCACTGCCCTTGAAGGAGTCCACATGGAATGAAGAAGTACTGTGGGAAGTCTATGAGTAACCACCATGCCTTGGGTCCTCTGGATGACCTAATGCAGGAGAAACAGATTTTACAAATAAAAGGTTGCCCATAACTTCACAAAAAGTTGTTAGACTACATTCAGTAAAGTTGAATATTTTCAGAGCAATTTACAATCATATAAAACACCACAATTTACAATCCCAATCAATATACAAAAGTCACTTGTGTCTCTATACACTAATAACAATCAAAAACAAAAATTAAGAAAATCCCACTTATAACTGCATCCAAAAGAATAAAACACCTAGCAACAAACTTAATCAAGGACATAAAAGACCAGTAGTCAGAAAACAAGAAAGCACTGATAAAGAAACCAAAGAAAGCACAAATAAACAGAAAACTATTCCATGCTCACACACTGGAACAATGAGGAATTTAAATGTCCATTCCAACCAAAGCCATCAACAAATACACTGACTGCAATCACAAAATAATATGCAATGGCATTTTTCACAGAAATAGAAATATTCCTAACATTAGGCTGCTGATATTGAACAGGACCTTAAACGGCCAAAAAGACTCTGACAAAGACGAACACAGCTGGAGGCATCTTCCCCTCTGACTTCAAACTACATCACGGAGCTCTAGTGACCACCACAGTGAGGAACTGGCAGGAACATAGACACGAGGACTCCAGGGAAGAACAGAGAGCCCAGGAACGAACCCACGTACGCGGTCAGTGCATGAAAATCAAACCAGGAGCGAGCCAAGAGGAAAGGGCAGTCTTCTCGAGAAACAGTGACAGGAAAACTGGCCACCTACCTGGAAGAACATCAGTGAAGGTCATCCTCTAGATCATCTAACAGAAATCGAACTGGAAACCCACCGTTTTGCACAGGGAGCTCTTCACCCCGCCCCCCGAGTCCTCTGAGATGGACCTCCGGTCAGCGCTCAGCTGGACACAGGAAACGTCTACTTCGTCCTCATTTTTCCCTCTTGCAGCGCCTCCCTGCTGGCGGGCACTGAGGCAACCCCACTCCTCTCAGCCTGGACGCAGCCCCGTTATCCAGGAGCCCGAGCCCTGGCAAAGCTCCCGCCAGCTGGTCACCGAGCCCAGTCTGAAGGCAAAGCGGCCTGCGCCCGCGGGTCAGAGGGGGTTTGGCGCCCCCTGCGGGCCACCAGAGAAGAGCGGGCAGCCCCGCGCTCACAGACCTCAGAGGGCTCACCCAGAAGCAGCTCTGCCGCGAGCACTCAGACTGGAGGCCCAAAATGAAATGGAGCAGAATAGCTCCAGGACCCTCCTCAAAACATGGCTAAGGAACAATCAGAGCCTGTATGGAATGCAGCCATAACAAGGAACACATTGGAGTCCGTTCTAACGAAGGGGATGAACCTAGAAGCGTATTAAGCAGGGAAGTCAGTCAGAAAGAGAAAAACACGGAATCGAGAAGGATGGCTCTGACGAATCTGATCACATAGCAGCAACGGAGATGCAGACAGAGAGAACAGGCTTACGGACAAGGGTGGGGAACAAGAGGGAGAGGGCGAGATGAACGGAGAGAGCAGCATGGATGCATGTGCACCAACGTTTGTAAATAGACGCCCAGGGGGAATCTGCTGTATGACTCAGGGACCTCAAACTGGGGCTCTGTAATAACCTAGAGAGGCGGGAATGGGTGGGACGTGGGCATGAGATTCAAGAGTGAGGGGACGCATGAACACCTGTGGTTAATTCATGTGGGTGTATGACAAACCAAACCAATATTGTAAAGCAGTGATCAATCAACTAAAAATAAATAACTGTCTCAAAAAAAAAACCAAAAGATGACACGAAATGAACAGAAACACAAACTTTGCAACTAACATCATAATTCAATTTTTAAAACTATAAAATTTTAGAGAACCACAAAAGATCCACATGACCTTTGATCTGGTGATGAATTCTAACACAACAAAAAAGCCAACTTACGAAATTATGAATACAAATTATTTGAAACATTGACTTTTACAATTTTATACATTGACTCTGTGAAGGACCTTATTTGAGAGAACCAAAAGACAAACTGCGACATGAACCACTGACCACCCCATCTTGCCAGGCAACAGAGAAGAGAAAGCACTTGCAGGAGTCATCTTACACCCGGAGGTGCTGGTAAGGAACAAGGAACTAACAGGCTACCACCAACCCGGATTCTGGAGAGGTCAAAAAGAGATGGGAGACTGCAGTGCAGAGGTCCTACCAACTTCCCAGGATCCTCCTCGCTAGAATCCATCTCGGCTGAGTGATGCATGTGCCCCCAGGAAGGATCCCAATTCAGAATGACTGGCAAGAGACAAACCAGAAACTAACCCAATGGCCAGAAAACCTGAGACTGTGAGCCACGCGGCAGAGCAGTTCTCTCCATTTCCCTCACCCTCCCGCCCTCCGCCCCGGCAGCCCCTCCCAATAAAGTCTCTCGCTTGGATGGCACTCCTCTCCTCGGACAATTCACTTCCAAGTGTCAGACAAGAAGCCATTCTCAAGCCCTGGAAGGGATCCCCCTTCCTTCATCAAAACCACGATCCAGGAGAAAATGTCTTCCACATGCTACCTTGTAGAAAAGGAAATGGCACCGCCTCCAGTATCCTGGCCTCAGAAATCCCAGGGACAGAGGAGCTTGGTGGGCTACAGTCCATCAGCAGGGCATTTCTGAGGGGAGGAAACAGTCCCAGGGAGGCTGAGGCGCTTGCCAAAGGCCCCAGGGCTTTGGATGGCACAGCCAGGACTGTGGCTGAGGACTCCAGCGGCCAGGCCTCTTGATCCTGGCCTCTCTCCCCAGGTACATGTGTGGCAAACTAGAATTAAAAATATTCCTGAGGGCGTCCCTGGCGGCTCCGTGGTAAAGAATCCGCCTGCCAGTGCTGGACACGCAGGTGTGATCCCTGCTATGGGAAGATCCCACATGCTATGGAGCCCGTGTGGCACAACTGCCGAGCCTGTGCTCTAGATCCTGGAAGCCACAATGCCGAGCTCACACACTGCAGCCACTGAAGCCCGGGAGCCTGTGCCCTGCAGCAAGAGGAGCCGCTGCAGTGAGAAGCCCGCACACTACTAGTCATGGCCCATGCTTGCCCGAACTAGGGAAAAGCCCACACCCGAAGACCCAACACAGCCAAAAATAAATACAATTGTTTTCCTAAAAAATGCGTTTCTGACAAAGAATCTCTACTCAAATTGTCCACTCTGCTCACTGGATACCAATCCATGGGGACCCAGGAGTGCATGAAATGGGCGTTCCCAGCCGCAGTGGTGACCCCTGAGAGCACAACTGGGACGCCCNTAGGGAAAAGCCCACACCCGAAGACCCAACACAGCCAAAAATAAATACAATTGTTTTCCTAAAAAATGCGTTTCTGACAAAGAATCTCTACTCAAATTGTCCAAGAACACTAGAGCAAGCAAGCCCATTCATAATTGGTAAAGATTGAAATAGATTCCTGGCCACTGAGGGCATACTGATAGCAAACTATTATACAGAAACATACTCAAGATACTGGTGGGATGCATGCACAGCCCCCTTTGGAAGACAGTCTGACAGTTTTTTCAGTAACTACACAGGACAAGCACTGGATTCTATACATGACAAGTGGTGGAAGCCAGGGGTCTTCCCACTGGAATGGGAAGTTACAGAGAAACAAAAGGAAAGGTTACAAGATCCATGGAGACATCGTCACAGATTACCTTTAACTGAAAATGTTCAAAGGTAAGCTCGAATACATGCATATATTTCCAAATATTGTCAGCTGAGCATATTTAGCTCCTACATGTATGTTTTACATAGCATTCTCTAATGAAAGGGAACAGGAAATGTCCCTGGTGGTCCAGTGGTAAAGGATCTGCCTACCAGTGCAGGGAACACGGGTTCAGTCCCTGGTGCTAGAAGATTCCACATGCCCAGAGGCAACTAAGCCCCCATACAACTATTGAAGTACTTGCATGCTCCAGACTCCAAGTTCTGCAACCAGAGAAAGCACTGCAATGAGAAGCCATGGCACGGGAACTAGAGGGCAGCTTCTGCTCACTACAACTAGACATCTAGCAACAAAGACCCAGCGTAGTCCAAAATAATTCAATGTTAAAAAGAAAAAAAAAAAAGGACAGAAGTTCTTTGAATAAATGATGGAGATTAGGGGTGAGGCAGTAAATATATGAGCTGGATTTTCACAAAGAACATCCCAGCAAAGAACAAGCCCGCAGAGTTCTGTGCCCACCAGCCACAGGAAGAGACTGCCTCCTAACAGCCAGCAGCATTTACACGTGACCTGCCAAGGCCTTCGCCAAACTACAGGGGTACCTGTGGGTTTTCTGTTTCCCTTACTTTTCTGACTCTTTTCTTAAAAATATGCACATTTCTTCATAGAATGCCACGGTGGAAGGAAAACTGGCCTACAGTTTTTAGACCTCAATTTGCAAAAACAAAACTTGGAGCTTGTTTGTTTGTTTAATTAAAGCACCACATAATTTAAAATTTTTACACATTCTAATTATTCAGTTCCAAGACACCAAACTTGTTGCACAGGGTCCCTATGGAAAGGCCCCCTCTCAGCAGGACAGCCACAGATTCCACCATGAAAGGGCAGCAAGGTGCCCTCCACCCTTCTTTTCTGCCTGGGTGGCCATCAGGTTTTTCAATCCATGCACCCTACTAACTTTCTAGGGTGCGATTCATGGACCCTTCCCTTTCCCATCCCAGCAAGTGATCAAGGACCCACTGGGCTGCAAAGTGCCAGAAGCAGGGCTGGGCCAGCTGGCCAGAATAAGGGTTATGAAGTCCCTGCAGGTGAAATCACCAGGCAGGATAAGTCCCTTGGACTTCCAGCAGGCACTAGGCTGCTTGGGAAAACCACGTGGGTCTGAGCTTTATGCAAAGGGGCAAAGCAGTAAAGGGCTTGACCCCAAAGGCGAGGCCTTTCTGCGACCACCAGGTTAGGGGGCTCCTAGACTGCCAACAGAGAGGGCGGAAAACGTAGTTCCCTGCTCCACTGAGTCCCAGTTCCCTTACCTGTGGTCCACACCCATCCACTCCACTCACTGGATACCGATCCATGGGGACCCAGGAGTGCATGAAATAGGCATTCCCAGCCACAATGGCAACACCTGAGAGCACAACTGGGACGCCCCGCCCCTGACGTGCTCCCGGTGGGCCCCCCGCCCCCCGCCACC
>SJYR01003774.1:180215-204709 GCA_006410655.1 Kobus ellipsiprymnus
CCCCCACGCCCACTTCCAGGAGAGGCCCTCGGGCCTCCCTACTGCTGCCAGGTGAAACACAAGGACAAGCAAATCCACCCCACAGAGACAATCCAAGCTTTTTATCAGCTGATCTGTCTATGATTCAGGGATAAAACTATGACTACAGAAAGCAAAGATGACCTGACCTAGGACGGCCAAGATATTCTGTAGAATCAGACAAAACTGGTTACAAGGAAACTTCTTTTTTTCTGGGAAACCCTAAAGCTAGTTCTTTTGCATATGCAATTAAGAACAATTAGCTTGTTACAAAGGCCTGGCTAGGGCAACGCTTGAAGTTAACCCTTGCCACAGATTTGAACACCTTCCCTGGTGGTTCAGACAGTAAAGCATCTGCCTACAATGCAGAAGACCTGGTTCAATCCCTGGGTTGGGGAGATCTGGAGAAGGCAATGGCAACCCATTCCAATATTCTTTCCAGCACCCCTACCACCCCCCAACACCCCCCGCCCTGAAAAAAAGTGGATCAAAGAAACATTTTAAATCTCAGGCGGAAAACTAGAAGATCTCTCATCTGTCTGTCTGGATTTATGCATGTCTCAGTGTGAGTCTTCTGTTTTTGATAAGATTGCTCAAGTTCTGAGTTCTTATTTAAATGGTCTCAAGAAAAGGAAGCCCTTACAAATCAAACAGTTGGAAATACAAGAAAACATTGACCTAAAGGGATTTCAGATTCACCTGAACTGGGAAATAGTCACTATTAAATATCTAGTATTTTTTTTCCCTACTCTACTATAGACATGTTTCAGAGTCATGAACATTAAGCACAAAATTTTCATAGTGCCTAGGTTTATTATCAGTTAAAAATTGCTGTATTTTTATATCTGTCACAAGCTTGTCAACAAAACAAGCACTGCCAAAAACAACAACAAAAAACCCCTAAGAATGTAAATGTGATATGAGCTTTTACATAAACTATTAACAATAATTATACTCTAAAATATCTGTCTATAATAGTCTCAACTGAAGGCAGAGGAGAAGGGGACGACAGAGATAAGATGGTTGGATGGCATCACTGACTCAATGGATATGAGTTTGAGCAAGCCCCTGGAGTTGGTGATGGACAGGGAAGCCTGGCATCCTGCAGTCCACGGGGTCACAAAGAGTCAGACACAACTGAGCAACTGAACTGAACTGAACTTACAATAGTGTCTCCAGATTTTGGTTTCTATCGTTGTGCTAAACTAAGTGACGACAGTGTATTGAATAGCTAGGTCATTTCCAAATAAATAAAGATTGTGAAACATTCAGTACTTGAAAGGACCTCCCTCTTACACAGAAACGGAAGAGAGTTTTGACTATCCATGAATAGTGTCTGGTGCCATCCTGACATGTTCAGTGTAAGAAAGCAAGCATTTTTTTTTTTTTTTGGTATTATCACTGGTACGTATGTTGACCAGTCTATAGAATGCCAATATAAAAGTCAGTTCTTGGTTTCTTAAGGGAAATGTATGACTTGTTATTAAAGAAGGTATGAGGAATGAAATTGCGTTTTATGAAGGAAAACGAAGTAGTTCTGTCTTACTACGTGGCAGTTTCAGGACGGGAGAAGCAAAGGAATGGATACAGCATGGGATAAGGAGGTTTTATGGAAAGTGCACCCCCAGAAAAGAGCTTTGTGTCTAGTACACTTTTTCTTGAGATGTTGAACTGCCTTTGCTAACGGATTTTAAGTTTCCTTACCTCCTAAGTGATCTGCTCTAGGTTTACCTTTGAAATCTTTTGTTAACCTTGGCTAAGTGGAGAAGTACTGTTTCATGGTGACTTATGTGATCCTCAGTTCAATTCAGTCGTTCAGTCATGTCTGACTCTTTGCGACCCAATGAATCGCAGCACACCAGGCCTCCCTGTCCATCACCAACTCCCAGAGTTCACATCCAGCGAGTCAATGATGCCATCTCATCCCTTTCTCCTCCTGCCCCCAATCCTTCCCAGCATCAGAGTCTTTTCACTCTCCTCTTTCACTTTCATCAAGAGGCTTTTTAGCTCCTCTTCACTTTCTGCCATAAGGGTGGTGTCATCTGCATATCTGAGGTTACTGATATTTCTCCCAGCAATCTTGATTCCAGCTTGTGTTTCTTCCAGTCCAGCGTTTCTCATGATGTACTCTACATAGAAGTTAAATAAGCAGGGTGAACAATATACAGCCTTGACATACTCCTTTTCCTATTTGGAACCAGTATGTTGTTCCATGTCCAGTTCTAACTGTTGCTTCCTGACCTGCATATAGATTTCTCAAGAGGCAGGTCAGGTGGTCTGGTATTCCCATTTCTTTCAGAATTTTCCACAGTTTATTGTGATCCACACAGTCAAAGGCTTTGGCATAGTCAATAAAGCAGAAATAGATGTTTTTCTGGAACTCTCTTGCTTTTTCCATGATCCAGCAGATGTTGGCAATTTGATCTCTGGTTCCTCTGCCTTTTCTAAAACCAGCTTGAACATCAGGAAGTTCACGGTTCACGTATTGCTGAAGCCTGGCTTGGAGAATTTTGAGCATTACTTTACTAGCATGTGAGATGAGTGCAATTGTGCGGTAGTTTGAGCATTCTTTGGCATTGCCTTTCTTTGGGATTGGAATGAAAACTGACCTTTTCCAGTCCTGTGGCCACTGCTGAGTTTTCCAAATTTGCTGGCATATTGAGTGCAGCACTTTCACAGCATCATCTTTCAGGATTTGAAATAGCTCAACTGGAATTCCATCACCTCCACTAGCTTTGTTCGTAGTGATGCTTTCTAAGGCCCACTTGACTTCACATTCCAAGATGTCTGGCTCTAGATTAGTGATCACATCATCATGATTATCTGGGTCGTGAAGATCTTTTTTGTACAGTTCTTCTGTGTATTCTTGCCACCTCTTCTTAATATCTTCTGCTTCTGTTAGGTCCATACCATTTCTGTCCTTTATCGAGCCCATCTTTGCATGAAATGTTCCCTTGGTATCTCTAATTTTCTTGAAGAGATCTCTAGTCTTTCCCATTCTGTTGTTTTCCTCTATTTCTTTGCACTGATCGCTGAAGAAGGCTTTCTTATCTCTTCTTGCTATTCTTTGGAACTGTGCATTCAGATGCATATATCTTTCCTTTTCTCCTTCGCTTTTTGCCTCTCTTCTTTTCACAGCTATTTGCAAGGCCTCCCCAGACAGCCATTTTGCTTTTTTGCATTTCTTTTCCACGGGGATGGTCTTGATCCCTGTCTCCTGTACAATGTCACGAACCTCATTCCATAGTTCATCAGGCACTCTATCTATCAGATCTAGACCCTTAAATCTATTTCTCAGTTCCACTGTAGAATCATAAGCGTTATGTAGCTTTACCTTCCAAGAACGTCACAATGGGGTCATACTGGGTGCAGCCTTTTCAACTGGATTCTTTCACTTAGCCATGTGCATCTAAGAGTTATCCCTGTCTTTCAAGGGTTGATGTTTCATTCTTTTCCACTGTCGAGTGTTATTCCTTTGCATGTATATACGAGGAAAATAAATTCCCCTCTCCCCTTCCAGATTCTTGGTTGAGCCCTTTTTCTCCATCATTAAACGCAAACTATCAGGAGAAAGAAGTATAATGAACATGTATACCTTTTGCATAGAGAGGAGATGCCAAGGAAAACTGAGTCACTCCCTGAAATGAGCAAAGGCTTTACCATAAATAGCTCTTCAGCCCCAAACAGGAGACAGACCTTGAGGGGAAGGCAGAGGCCCTTTATGGCAGGTTATCATGCAAAGCACAGTAAATAAACAGATGATTGTTTGCAGATTTAAGTCCTGACTTCTTCACTGATAAGTGTTCCTTCCTGGAGATGTACTTATCCTTCTCCTAGGTTTAAAGGGGGACACCCTTACAAATGGAGATTTCCCTAATAAATGTAAATGTACCTCACAAAAGGACAACCTCAGTCTTCCCTGGTGAGCTAGCTGCTAAGAATCTGCCTGCTAATGCGGTGGACACAGGTCCTATCCCTGAGCCAGGATTATGCCACCTGCCACAGAACAGCTGAGCTCCTGCACCACAACTACTGAGCCAGCACTCTAGAGCCGGGGAGCCACAGCTACTCCATGCAGGCGCCACAGCTCCTGAAGCCTGCACACCTAGAGCCCACGCTCTGCAACACGAGCAGAAGCAGCTCTCCACACCTGGAGACGCCCTCTCAAAGCAACGAGACACAGCGTGGCCATACAGAGATGAATCCATCTTTTTAAAAAATTGGGGGCAACCTCTACTCAGTTTATTATTATTATTATCTTAACTGAAACTAAAATAACTCATGCCAGACATAATTTGGGGTGGTGTGTTCTGGTGTGTTCCCCTTGATATCTGTGTACACCAATTTGCTTGCACATTTATCTACTGAAGGATATCCTGATTTCTTCAAGTTTGTAGCCATTGTGAAGAGAACTGCTGTGCAAAACTGCATCCTCGTTTGCATTTGGACGTAGAATTTCAGAGCAACTGCGTAAATACTGAAAGCATGGTTGCAGGATCCCAAGGTGAGACCTGTTGCGCTTTGGGGAAAACTGCCAGACTGTCTCTCATGGGGGCTGTACACGCATTCCACCAGCAGTGAGGAATTGCTGTTGTTCGTCACCCTCCAGCAATTAGTATTATCTTATATTTGGAGTTTAGCAGTCCTAAGAGGTGTGGTGTGATATATCATGATTTTAATTTGTAATTCCCTGACTGTACATAATGGTCAGCCTGTGTGCTATTTACTTTTAACCACTAAGGAAATTCTGACATGTGTTGCAAAGTGAGTAAAGTTTGCAGTCATATGCCAAGTGAAACAAGCTAAACAGAAATGCAGAAATAATCCATGATTCCACTGTGAGATGTCCAGTAAGTCCGCTGCAAACACAAAGTAGAATAAGGCTGCCAGGGGATCCGGGGAGTTGGACCTGTTGGACTTGAACAAGGGCCATGACCGTGCATGGTGATGGGGGTGGTCAGACAGTCAGTCAGTTCAGTTGCTCAGTCGAGTCTGACTCTGTGACCCCATGAGTCGCAGCATGCCAGGCCTCCCTGTCCATCACCAACTCTTGGAGTTTACCCAAAGCATGTCCATTGAGTCTGTGAGGCCATCTAAGCATCTCACCCTCTGTCATCCCCTTTTCCTCCAGCCTTCAATCTTTATCTTTTTTTTTTTAATTTTTATTTTCACTTTAGTTTACTTTACAATTCTGTATTGGTTTTGCCAAACATTGACATGAATTCATCCCGAGTGTACATGCGTTCCCAAACATGAATCCCCTCCCACCTCCCACCCCAAAAATGAGCAAAGGCTTTACCATAAATAGCTCTTCAGCCCCAAACAGGAGACAGACCTTGAGGGGAAGGCAGAGGCCCTTTATGGTAGGTTATCATGCAAAGCACAGCAAATAAACAGATGATTGTTTGCAGATTTAAGTCCTGACTTCTTCACTGATAAGTGTTCCTTCCTGGAGATGTAATTATCCTTCTCCTAGGTTCAAAGGGGGACAGCCTTACAAATGGAGATTTCCCTAATAAATGTAAATGTACCTCACAAAAGGGCAACCTCAGTCTTCCCTGTTGTGCTAGCTGCTAAGAATCTGCCTGCTAATGCGGTGGACACAGGTTCTATCCCTGAGCCAGGAGTATGCCACCTGCCACAGAACAGCTGAGCTCCTGCACCACAACTACTGAGCCAGCACTCTAGAGCCGGGGAGCCACAGCTACTCCATGCAGGCGCCACAGCTCCTGAAGCCTGCACACCTAGAGCCCACGCTCTGCAACACGAGCAGAAGCAGCTCTCCACACCTGGAGACGCCCTCTCAAAGCAACGAGACACAGCGTGGCCATACAGAGATGAATCCATCTTTTTAAAAAATTGGGGGCAACCTCTACTCAGTTTATTATTATTATTATTATTATTTTAAATTAAACTAAAATAACTCATGTCAGACATAATTTGGGGTGGTGTGTTCTGGTGTGTTCCCCTTGATATCTGTATACACCAATTTGCTTGCACATTCATCTACTGAGGGATATCCTGATTTCTTCAAGTTTGTAGCCATTGTGAATAGAACTGCTGTGCAAAACTGCATCCTCATTTGCATTTGGACATAGAATTTCAGAGCAACTGCGTAAATACTGAAAGCATGATTGCTGGATCCCAAGGTGAGACCTGTTGCGCTTTGGGGAAAACTGCCAGACTGTCTCTCACGGGGGCTGTACACGCATTCCACCAGCAATGAGGAATTGCTGTTGTTCGTCACCCTCCAGCAATTAGTATTATCTTATATTTGGAGTTTAGTAGTCCTAAGAGGTGTGGTATGATATATCATGATTTTAATTTGTAATTCCCTGACTGTACCTAATGGTCAGCCTGTGTGCTATTTACTTTTAACTACTAAGGAAATTCTGACATGTGTTGCAAAGTGAGTAAAGTTTGCAGTCATATGTCAAGTGAAACAAGCTAAACAGAAATGGAGAGATAATCCATGATTCCACTGTGAGATGTCCAGATAACTCCACTGCAAACACAAAGTAGAATAAGGCTGCCAGCGGATCCGGGGAGTTGGGCCTGCTGGACTTGAACAAGGGCCAGTGACCGTGCATGGTGACGGGGGTGGTCAGACAGTCAGTCAGTCAGTTCAGTCGCTCAGTCGAGTCTGACTCTGTGACCCCATGAATTGCAGCATGCCAGGCCTCCTTGTCCATCACCAACTCCTGGAGTTTACCCAAAGCATGTCCATTGAGTCTGTGAGGCCATCTAACCGTCTTACCCTCTGTCGTCCCCTTTTCCTCCAGCCTGCAATCTTTCCGAACATCAGGGTCTCTGCAAATGAGTCAGCTCTTCGCATCAGGTGGCCAAAATATGGGAGTTTCAGCTTCAACATCAGTCCTTCCAATGAACACCCAGCACTGATTTCCTTTAGGATGGACTGATTGGATCTCCTTGCAGTCCAAGGGACTATCAATGGGCCTGAGAGCTCAAGGCCTCATGAAATTGAGGTGTTCTCCTTCTCAGAAAACGGAACCTAGCACACAGCCCCATGCCTCATTCTGCCAACCAAGGCTATCAGCTCCTCTTACTGAAGAGCCATGTGTCACACGTGTCCTATAGAAGTCCTCAAATTAACAGCAATGCCAATGAGAAGACCTAGGATAGGGGAGGGCTGAGCTTAATGAAATTATCGCCAGATGCGCCAGACTGCCAGCTGCTAAGGTGTGTGGCATCAACTTCCCACTGGCCTGACATCTTGGAGGTCATGTCCTCAAACTGGTGACAAGACACCTAGGAGGGACACTCTGGCAGCACGATCAGCAGGTAGTGAGACCTGGAGGGAAGAGTGGAAGTGGACGGAAGGTGGATCCTGCAGCAAGAGCAGATTCTCCGACTTGCTGGGCTGGGCATGTGCTATGCTTAGTTGCTCAGTCATGTCCGACTCTTTGCGACCTCATGAAATGTAGCCCTCCAGGCTCCTCTATCCATGGGGATTCTCCAGGCAAGAATACTGGAGTAGGGGACCTTCCCAACCCAGGGATCGAACCCACGTCTCCTGCATTGCAAGCAGATTCTTTTACCGTCCAAGCCTTCCCAGAAGAGAGATTGTAAATGGAACTGAGTAAAGGTCAGATTATTTGACCAGAGACCAAGCCCTTGGCCTCTGAAAGCTCGCGAATGTTTATTTGCTTTGCTCTCACTACTGTTTCTTGACTTTCCAACAACTTCACAAGGTTAGGGGGTAGGGAGAGGAAAGCAGTGAATGATCAAGCAGAATTGTAGTCCTACAACTCAACTATGATCCTAAGATATTGTCAGTTATAAAAAGACTTCTACCTCCACAAACCCAACTCAGGAGATATTCAGAGTTTGAACGTTGCCGAAGAAATTTTGATTTGCTTCTTTCATTTTGCATAATGCATCCTCCTTCATTTTCAGTCTCTAAAATCTAAATTAATGGGGACATCTGCTTCTAGCAAATGCAGTCAGTGTTGTCTTGCTACTACCAGTATGCAATCATAAAACCCAAGGAAGAAAAAGAGGAGTAAAAAAGGACAACACGGTACAGCTTCCAGAAACCAGACCCTTTCCCAAATCACCCCCTTTCCACACCCATCTTGCTTCCTCCCACGTGTCTCAATCTGCTGTCATAATTCAACTGCAAATACACGTGTGTGCTCAGTCGCTTCAGTCATGTCCGACTCAGTGTGCTCCCATGGACTGTAGCCCACCAGGATTCTCTGTCCATGGGATGCTCCACGCAACAATACTGGAGCCAGTGGTCTTGCCCTCCTCCAGGCGATCTTCCTGACCTAGGGATCAAACTTTTCTCCCTAGTCTTCTGTGTGTCCTAAATTGGCAGATGGCTTCTATACCACCAGAGTCACCTGGGAAGCACCCTGCTACAAATACACTTAACAGGAAATGCACTCCAGGCCTGTTTGGTCTCTCATCAATCAAAACCCACCAAGATTTGGTCAGAACTGAAAAATTCAAACAATAAAATCTTTGTCAAGACAAACTACACTCAAGGAATCTGTATGCCCCTGACCAGTTCAGCCACAAATGACTCCAAAGGGGAGAGTCTAACTCTTTCTGGGGAGAGGGGTGCCCCACTCCCAGCCTGATGGTCATTAGGTCCCCCAACATGGCTTTTGCTCTAGGCCAAAGCTGTCCAGTGAAGTCTACTGTGGACTACAAACTCAAGCTCCATATAATACCTTAAATTTTCTAGTAAGCACATTTAAAAACATAAAGATGCAGATGAAATTAATTTTCAAATTATAGTTTAATCCAGTAAACAAAAAATACTATCATTTCAACATGTGATCAATATGTCACAAGTCATGGCTGGCATGCAGATAAGTCTGACCTTATTTTGATGACTAAATACATTCCTTTCTAAGACAAAGGGCCACTCCTAGGATGGGAAGCTAAAATAGGAACCCCTTTACCTTGAGAGTAAGCCTGTCAGGTAAAACACAAGACATCTAGTTAAATTTGGTTTTCAGTGAATAAGTTTTTAGTATAAGTACATCCCAAGGATTGCAGGAGATGGATTCCTACTAAAAAGAAAAAAAAAAAGTTTTCATTGTTAAATTTAACTGGGATTCCTGTATTTCTGTTTGGTAAATCCAGCCACCTAAAAGGCATGATTAGAATGGATTCCTTCTTTAGCTGAAAGAGAGTACATCAGTGGTGAGTGAACACAGTGCTCTCCCATCAGGGCCAGAGTTACGATCACGGGAGGATGATGTGCCATCAGGTGGCCAGTAGAGTTCGGAAGTGCGAAGGTGAGTCTTCCTTGGCCCAGCACAGACCACAGGGTACTGGCAACCCCACAAAAGAGGAGGAGATGAAGGCAGAGGAGGTGAAGGCAGGGGGAGAAAATGTGGCCAGTTCAGGAAGCAGCAGAAGGTGAGGGTGCCCAGGAGGTCACAGGCCAGCCTGCTGGGGAGCCTCACAGTTCAAGGTGTGAAGCGCTCTTCCCAGGGTCCAGTGATGATCACACCTGCAGGAAGGTGCACAGCTAAGCAGTAGGGGGTCACTGAAGCCCAGTGGCTACTCTGCTCCACCCTTGTTTCTTTTCCATGAAGTTTACAAAATATCCGTACATCCTGTACTCCCATGAACCTTGTACAAGACCTTGATCTTAATGTAGCATCTGCACCTTTCCAACTTGCTGTAGGATCTTCTTTACCAATCAAATTGTCCTTTAGTTTTACTTTATGTACTAGGAACTCTCACAATGGGTGGCGAGAGAGAAATATCGTGTCCAATTGATTAGATATTCCTTAGTATCTTTGAAGTGAGAGTGGTGAAACATGCCCCCCAAATTCCTAAAATTCCTCAGAATTGCAAATCAGTAGTAGCTGGTTAAAGCTAATGGGCACGCTGGTCCCAGAACCTTGGGGAAGAGGTGTTTCAGGTTGCTTTAGTGTTGAGCATGTGTAAGGCTTGGAGGAATGATTCTGAGTGTCTTATACAGTAGATCAGGGTGGACCTTGAGAATCTCCAGTTTTAACCACTTCCCAGGTGATGCTAACACGCTGGTCCAGTGATGACACTTGGAGAACCACTGACTTACACAAGGAGAGAGCTTCCACAGAAATTGGAACGGCTCTTTTTGAGACACTTATTCTATTCTATTCTGTGAGCTTCCTCACATGGAAAACCCAGATGCCAACCTGAAAATTAGCAGACTAGCTCTTCCACAACTAAGATGTAAAGAAAAAACAATATGGAGATGCATTGGAAGGGAAAGATAGAGTCTAGTCAGGACCCATACTCCTGATGGGTGACCCAGAATTAGGAGGGGACATTACCAACTTGGTATCTTCCCTGGGAGGACATGCTGAACATCTGAGCCCTGGTGACCTGAATGAGGAAGACAAGCCCCCATATCTTGATTTGAAACCAGCAGAGCTATGTGTGGGAGAGAGCTGGGGGCTGTGGTAAGCCAAGACCCCATGCTTAACAGGTTAGTGCCAAACTTACTGACACTGGATGTTGTCAGTAATGATGCTCAATGTAGCCACAGGTCACATGGGAAAGAGAAGTATGTACTAATTTTAGGACACGTGCCAAAGGGGCAAGGATTTCTTGAAACTTTCTCCAGGGATGAAATGACTGTTAGATGATATTTTAAAAACTCCTCCCTGTAGCCAGCTGTCCCAGTGCTAGCAGGAGACTTTTCTGACATTCCCCACTTCCCTTGCTAGCACTGCTTGCCCTGCTATGTCTCTGTGTTCCCTGTGGAACAGACATATCCAGCCCAGCCATGCCCACAACGCTCATCCAAAATGGCTTCACCCCCAAGGGCCTGGATTCCCCCACAATAGCCTCCTTTCCTACTACTCACAGTGGGTGGACTCAGCTGTGACTTGCCTCCCCTCAAGGTGATTCCCACTCCAGGTCAGCTCCAGCCAGAAGTACATCTGCAACTGTTGATGTGGGGCTCACATTCAGCTGCACTGGGGGCCAGCCAGACCCACCAGCATGCCCAAAGCAACGCAGGTATATCTAACAGGACACCACACTCAGCCTGCACAGAAGACACCCTGCATTTCCTGTCTCTGGTGACCTGGGGGAACTGTCCCTTTGGGCCGCATAGGAGACACTCTACAAAAACCCACTTATTCAACATGGAGACATAGTTCACCTACCTAATATAAATGCATAGAAACAAAAAGGCAAAATAAAGAGACAAAGAATCTATGCTAAATGAACAGCTAAGACATAAACTCAGAAAAAGAACTAAACAAGATGGAGATAAATAATCTACATCAAATGACTGCAAAGTAAGGGTCATAAAGATATTTACTGCGTCTTCCCTGCTGGTTCATTTGTTAAGATTTTCCTGACAATGTAGGCAACAAGGGTTCAACCTGTGGTCTGAGAACTAAGATCCCAGGCTGTGGGTCAAGGAAGGCTGCATGTCACAGCTGTTGAACTCACACACCCTAGAGCCTGTGCTCCACAACAAGAGAAGACAGAACGATGGGAAGCCCGTGCACCAAAACTGAGTGCAGCCCCCACTCTATGCAACTAGAGAAAGCCATTGACACAGCAAGACCCAGTGGGCCCATTAAATAAATGAATAAAAGAGATTCACTCTATCAGGGGAAGCATGAAAGAACAGAGTGAGACCTTCACAAAGAGGTAATAAGTATAAAAAAGAACTGATTATAATGGAAGAATACAATAACTGACATGAAAAATACAGCAGATGAGTCAACAGATTGGATGACTCAGAGGACAGATCAGTAAGCTGACACACAGAGCAGCGCCGGTGACCGGGCTGACCCAGAGGGAGGGGCGCGGCCTCAGGATGGGGAGCACATGTGCACCCGCGGGGGATTCATGTCAGTGTGCGGCAGAACCACTACAGTACTGTAAAGTAATTAGCCTCCAATGAAAATAAATACATTTATATTTAGAAAAAGAAAAAGAAATACAGAGTAGTGGAAATCACCCGATCTGAGCACCAAAAAGAAAAAAAATAAGCCAAAAAATTGAGGATAGTTTAAGGCATTTGGTGGATAATATCAAGCATACTAACATTCACATTATAGGAATTCAGGGAGAAGAGAGAGAGAAAGATAAAACTCTCACTTGAAGAAACAATGGCTGAAAATTTCCCTATATTGTTGAAGGAAACACACCCAGGTCCAAGAAGCACAGAGAGTCCAACACAGGGTAAACCAAAGGAGAAACATGCCAAGACAAATACTAATCAAACTAAGAAACACTTAGCAAAAAGAGAAAATATTAAAAGCAGAAAGGGAAAAGCAACAAATAACAAGGGAATCCCCAAGAGTTTAACAGCTGATCTTTCCAAAGAAACGCTGCAGGCCAGAAGGGTATGGCATGATATACTTAAAGTTATGAAAGGGAAAAACTTACCAGCAAGATTACTCCAACCAGCTACGACCTCACTCAGAAGCAAAGAACTCAGTACCATTACAAATAAGCAAAAGCTAAAAAATTCAGCACCACCAAAGTAGCTTTACAACAAATATTAAAGGATGCTCTCTAGGCAGGAAATAGAAGGGAGTGAATAGACATGGAAAAAAAAACCCAGAATAATAAAGTAAATAATAATAGCATCATGCATATCAATTATTATCTTACCTATAAATGGATTAAATGGCCCAACTGAAACACAGACTGGCTGAATGGAAACAAAAACAAGCCCCATATAACTATTGTCGATAATACATCCACCTCAGACCTAGGGACACACACAGACTAAAACTGAGGGCCTGGAAAAAGGTATTCTATGCAAATGGAAATCAAAAGAAAGCTAGAGTAGCAATTCTCATTTCAGATAAAATAGACCTTTCAATAAAGACTATTACAAGAGACAAGGAAGGACACTACATAATGACAAAGAGATCAATCCAGGAAGACGATATTGCAGTAATAATACACACACATCCAACACAGGAGCACCTAAATACGTAATACAAATGCAAACAACCATAAAACGGGAAATCGACAGTAGNACAAGAGACAAGGAAGGACACTACATAATGACAAAGAGATCAATCCAGGAAGACGATATTGCAGTAATAATACACATGCATCCAACACAGGAGCACCTAAATACGTAAGACAAATACAAACAACCATAAAACGGGAAATCAACAGTAGGAAAATAATACTAGGGGACTTTAACACCCCACTTATACCAATGGACAGATCATCCACAAAGAAAATGAATATAGAAACATGAGCCTTAAGTCACACATTAGACTAGATGGACTTTTCCATCACCAAACAGCAGAATACATTTTTTTTTTCTCAAGTGCACATGAAACACTCCCTGGAATGGATCACATCTTGGGTCAAAAATCAAGCCTTGCCAAATTTAAGAAACTGAAATCACAGCAAGCATCTTTTCTGATCACACTGATACACGATTCAGTTCAGTTCAGTTCAGTCGCTCAGTCATGTCCGACTCTTTGCCACGCCATGAATCGCAGCATGCCGGGCCTCCCTGTCCATCACCAACTCCCGGAGTTCACTCAGACTCACGTCCATAGAGTCAGTGATGCCATCCAGCCATCTCATCCTCTGTCGTCCCCTTTTCCTCCTTCCCCCAATCCCTCCCAGCATCAGTCTTTTCCAATGAGTCAACTCTTCGCATGAGGTGGCCAAAGTACTGGAGTTTCAGCTTTAGCATCATTCCTTCTGAAGAAATAGGGATCATTTATAGGAAAATTTGTAAAACAAAACAAAACAAAACACAAACACATGGAGAAATCAAACAGGTCACTGAAGAAATCAAAGAGGAAATTTAAAAATACCTGAAAACAAATGGCAATGAATAAATGAAAACCCAAAATCTATGTGATGCAATAAATCAATGCTAAGAGGGAAGTTTATAGCAATACAAGAAGCCTACCTCAAGAAATGAAAAGAACATCAAATAAACACCTAATCTAACACCTAAAGAACTTAGAAAAAGAAGAAAATGGCCACAAAACCTCCAAAGTTAGCAGAAGGAAAGAAATCATAAAGATCAGAGCAGAAATAAATGGAAATGAAGGATCTACTAAAGATCAATAAAACAATAAGATACGTCTTGGAGAACATAAACAAAATTGACAAATCATTAGCCAGACTCATCAAGAAAAACAGGGAGAAGACTCAAAGCAACTTGAAATGAAAAAGGAGATGTTACAGCAGACAACACAGAAAGAGAAAGGGTCATAAGAGACAATTAGAAATAACTGCATGACAATAAAATGGATATCCTGGAACAGATGGACAAATTCTTAGAAAAGTACAATCTTCTACGACTGAACCAGGAAGAAATAGAAAATATGAATAAATCAAGCACAATAATGGAAATATTATTTAAATCAAACATTGATTTAATATTTAATAATTAATTTAATTAATATATAAATCAATTTAATATGTAATACTTTCAGTTATTAACTTACAAAATATTCAGTTATGCAAGGACAAAGGAATCATCCCATTGGGACAAGTTGGTATTCATGTGGGAAGGTAAGTTGGATCCCTACCTCACAAAACACTACCAAACCAATTAGACACATACTAAAAACCAACAATTGAAGGAAAAACTTTACAAAATTTTAACAATTTTTGATGAGGGACTATCTTTTCTTTAAATTGAGGTAATGTTGATTGACAATAATTTGTTTGTTTAAGGTGTACCGCAAAGTGATTCAGTGATTCAGCCTCTCAGGTGCTTCCTTGGACAAAATTCATTCTCTTTGGGAGGCCCCTGGGCCACGCCCTCAGAACAGCTGGGGCTGCTAAGTCGCTTCAGTCATGTCCGACTCTGTGCGACCCCATAGACCCACCAGGCCCACCAGGCTCCCCTGTCCCTGGGATTCTCCAGGCAAGAACACTGGAGTGGGTTGCCATTTCCTTCTCCAATGCATGAAAGAGGAAAGTGAAAGGGAAGTCGCTCAGTCCTGTCTGACTCTCTGCAACCCCATGGACTGCAGCCTACCAGGCTCCTCCACCCATGGGACTTTCCAGGCAAGAGTACTGGAGTGGGTTGCCATTGCCTTCTCCATCAGAACCGCTGAGAACCCTGAAGAGGCAAAGCAGCATATGGTGGTGCTCGGGGGAGGGGGGAGGGTGTTTTAGACTGAATACATTATTCTAACATAATACAAGAAACCGGAGAAGGCAATGGCACCCCACTCCAGTGTTCTTGCCTGCAGAATGCCAGGGATGGGGGAGCCTGGTGGGCTGCCATCTATGAGGTCGCACAGAGTCGGGCACGACTGAAGTGACTTAGCAGTAGCAGCGGTAGCAATACAAGAAACAAGCCCAGAGGTTAAGAGAGATCTCCAAAACTACCTTCAAACAAGAGGTCTTGCTCCCTTGAATGTGGGTGTGTGAAACAGCGCTTGGGAAGGGAAGAGGTGGGTCATGAATATTTCGTCTGCAGAGGACAAAGCGGTATGTAGAGAGGATGTGCAGGCACGTCCCAGGACACTGGGCACTCGGGGGCACACGGACATGTGGACTGGACTCAGCCCTGCTCTGGGGGCATCACACTATCTCTACCCCTGACACAGGCTGAGCAGCTCGCACGTACCCTGGAGAGTATGGTCACAAGACCTGGACCTGACCAATCGGTGTGTTCCACCCTCGCTGGCCACCGTGGAGTCGGTGACCAATCGGGGCCCAGGGCCGAGCCTCACGCTGGAATCAAGGGAAGAGGAGGGCTGGTTCTGCCGGAAGGGGTGGGGTCATGTGAGGTCAGGCTGCCGCCGTGGGAGGGGGCGTGAGGTCAGCCTGGGGCAGTTGATGACCTTCCTGCGCCCGTTAGGGCAGAGCCGCCGGCCTGAGAAAGAGGGCACTGCTGAGCCCAGGGGGTGAGAGCGCCGGTTCCTGCTGTGGTCCCGGAGCTCCACCTGAGACCGCAGGGAAGCCGTCTGCCTGTGAGTCCTCTCCTGCTTGTCTGTCAGTTGTTTGAACCACGCTGGATTTTCTGTCCAGCTGGCCACGTGGAGACCCTGGAAATGCTCCTGTGTGGGTTTTGGCTGGCTTCAGGGAGGAAATGCCAGATGACACCGGGCGACTCCAGTTTAATCTGGATTCAGGTCATATCTCTTCAAAGTGAAGTGAAAGTCCCTCAGTCGTGTCTAACTCTTGGCAACCCCATGGCCTACACAGTCCATGGACTTCTGCAGGCCAGAATACTGGAGTGGGTAGCCTTTCCCTTCTCCAGGGGATCTTCCCAGTCCAGGGATTGAACCCAGGTTTCCCGCATTACAGGCAGATTCTTTACCAGCTGAGCCACAAGAGAAGTCCAAGAATACTGAAGTGGGTAGCCTGTCCCTTGGGTAGCGGGTCCGCATTCCCGACCCAGGAGTCAAACCGGGGTCTCCTCATGGCAGGAGGATTCGTTACCAGTGAGCTATCAGGGAAGCCCAGTATCTCTTAAGGCCAGCTATTCATTGTAGGATTACCCTAATTAGTCTCCATGGGATTAAGCTGGCAACCTGCTGAGGTAGCAGTCGATGTCCTTTATCTAGAGGACAAAACAGGGGCTTAAAGAAGGGGGTAACACAGCTACAGTAAGGAAGTGTGTACCTCGACAAAACCCCCAGATCCTTCTGTTAGAACTCAGGGAAGCCCTATGGTGCGGCTTGTCCATGTGACAGGGGTTAAGGCACCCAGCCCACACTGGATACTGTGGGGACCTGACTTGGTAACTGCCTTCTGGCAGCTGTGAGACTCACAAAAGCAATTGGCACTGAAGAGAGGAGGGACACCTCCCTTCATCCACCCCACCAGCACCCTCCGGGTTCTCCCATACCCTGCCCCCTTTCTCTTGCTTTGTGAGGGAATAAGAGTCACACTCATGTGACCACACTGGCTGTCCACTGGTCACGAGCTACCAAGTGGAGCTGCTACAGGAGAGGCCACGAGCCTTTGGCCCTATACCCTCCGGGTACTCCCACACCCTGCCCCCTTTCTCTTTCTTTGTGAGGGAATAAGCGTCACGCTCATGTGACCACATTGGCTGTCCACTGTTCACGAGCTGCCACCTGGAGCTGCTCCTGGAGAGGCCGGGAGCCTTTGCCCCTGAGTACCTCTCTTTCCTTTGTACCGTGGGGGCCCTCCTCCCCACCTGCACACGAGAGGCCGTTTCTGAGACATGCAGGGACCCTCCTTCAGTTTGCAACAGGTTGCATCCATCGCTGTCCTTTCAGTGCTTCCCTTGACACTCAGCTCCTGAGCTCCTTGGTCTGCATTGCGGCCCACCTGGCTGCCACGGGAGAGACAGAGCTGACCATGAATCCAAAGCTCAGATCTGACAGGCAGGAATCTGTGTATAAAGGATCTGACTAATCACGCTGTAGAGGCTGTAGTGGGCTCCAGGGATCCGTAGCCAGGGCTTGGGCCAAAGTGACTCCAGAGCTGTTTTAATGCCTGGGGGCTATCGTGGGGGTGGGGTGAGTCTCCTGAGGTTCTGAAGGCCCACTGTGTGCAGGTTCATGGCGCACAGAGAAGAGAAGGTGGAGTCCTTCCCTGGAGCTGGTGGGCTGCAGGCACATCCATGGATGACCAGGAGTCTGCATCTCACTAGGGGCTGAGGCTGGTGCTGAGGGAATCCTCAGGCAGGTTTTTTTCCTTAAAAGCCGTGCTAAGTGACTTTGGCTCCATTGCTTTCTGCCAAACACCTACAATGATCCCAAGAGCTTTGTACACTCCAAGGGTGGTAACTGGACGTGGAGCCCAGCACAGACCTAAGTCAGTCCTGCCCCGAGTCCCACGGGCTGGCCACACCATCCCCTTTCCATGGCCTGGCTTTCTTCTGCCAGGATCCCCAGAATGGTGGAAAGGCAAGTGTGGCCTCAAGCTGAGGGGCCCAGCGTGGGCTCCAAGCCTCTGGGGGTCCCCTTGAGACGTCTGGTGGACCTAGTTTCCGCTGCTGTCGGGCAGCTCTCTCTCGGGGAATGTCGTGTTTCTTTGCTTTCTGCTGTGATGGGGCACCCCAGTTATCTCAAGGAAATTGGGAAGTCTGCTGGTGTTACATGCTCCTGCCTTAGCTGGGGAAACATTATTGCTGCATTGACGCCGCTCACTCAATACCGGGAATCTGTTAAACACAAATGGCAAGGGGAACAGCAAAACAGAGAAAGAAAAATGGAGACTTGCTGGGTTGCTTCAGGTCTCACCTGTGATTAAGAGTGTGTACAGCCTGCACGTGAACCCGGGTTCCCACACCTGGCAGCTACCAGGTGCCAGGCGCTGATTTTAGACCCCCAGCTTCACTAAGGAGTCATTGACAGATACAGTTTGTATTTCAAGTCGACATTGTGATGACTTGATGCCCATAGACGTCGTGGAATAATTGCCCAACATACGCATCGCCTCACATGGTTAACTCTGTGTGTGTGTGTGTCTTTTACGTTGTTCTTATAATCCATGAACACAATTTAGATAGCTCTCCATTTTTTAAGATCTGCTTTAATTTATCTTAGAAGTTTATAGTTTACTGTATGTCTTGCACATGTTTAATTAGATATCTTGCTATTTTCAGTGCCATTATAAATTCCTTATAGAGATAGAATTGACTTTTCTATATTCCCTTGGTAAATCCATTTACTTCAAATCATTCTAATTGTATTTTTTTATGTATACACAATTATGTCTGCAAATAAGTGCTTTTTTTCCCCCTTTGCAACTGTGATAACCCTTTTCTTTTTCTTGCCTTATTGTACGGACTAGGATCTCCAGTACAGTGGTGAACAGAAGTAGTAAGAATAAGTATCCTTGTCTCTGTCCCATTATCAGAGGAAAAGCTTTCAGTATTTCACCATCACACAGGATATTAATTTTTTTGTAGATATTTTTTATCAAAATACGTAAACTCTTCTCTGTTAGTTTACTAAGAGTTTCTCTTAGTCATGAACTAAAATTATTACATTAAATTTTCTTAAGTTTATTTTCTTCAGATTTTGAAACAGGTGATTTTTCTTTTATGTGGTGATTTAACTTTTAAAAATTTTGTGATTCTAAAACAACCCCAACCTGATCTCGATGTATTCTCCTTCTGTTGGACTTTATTTGCTAGCGTTTTATTTAGGATTATTTCAACTATACTCAGAGTCTGTAATTTCACTTTCTTGTACTTCTTCCTGGTTGGTTTTAGTATCAAGGTTATGCTAGTCTTATAAAACAAGGTTGAAGACTGTTCCTTGTTTACTCCGAGAATTGCTGTGAGATTACTCTTTTCTTCCCTAGAGTTTTGGAAGAATTGATTGGCAAAACCAGTTGGTTTCATTGTGGGGAGGCTTCTAATTTCAGATGTAATTTTTTTCATGCAAATAAAATTTTCTGATTTTGTTTGTCTTCTTGGGTCTATTTCAGTAAAGCATTCCCCCCCTGCTAGGAATTTATTGAGGCGAGCAGACTCTCCAGTTAGTAAGTGAACTGTGGTTAATAATATCTTTCTTATCTGCAAGATGTGTTGTCTCCCCTTTTAAGAATCCTCAATGCTGGTGATTTGTGCTTTGTCTCTTTTTCTTAATAAGTCTATCTGGGGGTTTATCAGTTTCATCAGTCCTTTCAAAGAGCCAACTTTTGGCTTTGTTTTTTAAAAAATTCATATTTGCTTTCTGTTTCCTTATTTTCTGCTCCTTTTTTTCCCATCTGCCTTGTGTTTCATTTGCTTTGCTTTTTTTTTTTCTGGTTTCTAGGGATAGAGGCTTAATTGATTTTTAGCCTTCCTTCTTTTCCAGTGTATGTGTTTAAGGCTTTAGGTTACCCTCTAAACACAGTTCGCTGCATCCCACAAGTTTGAAGAAGCCAGCTTTTCATTATCTTTTATGGAAAAGTATTTTCTAATTTTCATTGTGTTTTTTAAAATTATTATTCATGAAATTCTTCCAAGCAGTATGTCATTTAACTTCCCAATGTTTGGGGAGGTTTTTCTAGTGACCCTTTTTTGATTTCTAGCTTAGTTCCATGAAGAGCCCCATCTTCGTCTTTGTGGGCTACTATTGTAAATACTGTAGGCTAGATGATAAACAACAGACAGTTGTTTCTTATAGTCCTGTAGTCTGGGGAGTCCCAAGATCATCAGCAGGTGCCATGTCTGGTGAGGCCTGTTTCCTGGTTCCTAGACTGCGTGCTGCTTCTCCCTGTCCTGGCAGCATGGGAGCCCATTCCCTCCTGGCCTGACCCCGCCCAGAGTGCCTGCCTCCTAGGATCATCACCACGTGCGGGGTGCGGTTTGAGGGCCCATAAACCATCATCCCATTGCAGTCCCTAAGTATACCCTGCATTGTTTCAGTCCTTTGAAATAATTCGAGCTTTCCTAATGGCCCACTACATATTCTTTTTGTTATATGTTCCTTGGGCTCTTGAAAATAACATGTATCTGTGGGAACGCAATGTTCTGTGTGTATCAGTTACAGCAGGTTTGTCACTCATGTAATTCAGATTCCGGTAGCCACGGTGAGTAAAAGCAGAAGTAGGTAAAATTACCTGTAATATATTTAATTTTAACACACCGAAAATATTATTATCATTTCAGTGTGTAATCAACATGATAAAAGCTAATGAAATAGTTGACGTTCTTTTTTTCACGCTGTCTTTAAAATCCAGTGTGTGTTTCAAGCTTGCAGTGCATCTCATTGTAGAGCCAGCCACATTTCAGGTACTTCATGGCTGCAGGTGACTTCGTACCAGAGAGCGCGGTTCCACGAGAGATGTGTCTTTAATGTCTCCCACTGGGGTTATGAACTCGGCTGTTACTCCTGTTCTATTTCTGTCAGTTTTTATGTATTGATATTTTGAGGTTATGTTATTAGGTACATTCAAATTTAGAATCCTCATCTTCTTGCTAGACTGCACTTGTATCAGTATGAGATGCTCCTTTTAATCGCTAGTGATGCCTCTTTCTTTAGATGCTATTTGACAGTGATGTTGCCACGTCAGTTTTCTATCCTTGTTGGCCTGGGTATCTTTTACTCTCACCTGTCTAAAAGACCTTCCATCTTAACATGTACCTCTGTGAAGAGTGTATAGTTTTCATTGGAATCAGTTTGACACCTTATCTTCTAATGAGAGTATTTGCTCTGTTTATAATGTTGAAATTTCAGTGAGTAGACACCATGTTGCTCTGTGTTTTGTGTTTGTCCCACCTAGTCTGAGTTCTCTGCTCTTGCCTTCTTTGGGAAGTATGAAGTGTTTCTCTGGTTCTGGGCTCCTCTGCCAGGTTGTTGGGTTCACATTCGCAGACACATTGTGTGTTTTACATTCAAGTCTAACATAGTACTTTGACTGCTTCCCTGACACAACTGTTCCCTCCTTGTCACTGTTATCCTTTAAACTGTTAGATATATTTTTGCTATTAACATCATTGTTTTGTAGAGTTAATATTTACCGTCACAATTACCTCATTGTTGGTCTTTCCTTGTTTTTTATCTTTCCATCAGAGACTAATTTTTTTTTTCCCCAAAGCACTGCCTTAATATTTTTTTTTCTTAATTCATGTGTGTGGATAATGAGTTGTCTCATTTCCATTTGCCCTAAAAGTCTTTATTTTGCTTTCACTTTCGAAGAGTGTTTTTCTTGGGTATAGAATTCCAGGTTGGTGGTTATTTGTTTTTCAGCATTTTACAGATGCCAGTCCATGATCTTCTGACTTCCTTGTTCTGGGAAAGTCAGCTCTCAGTGTTGCTGTGCCATTAAAAGCCACACCTTTTTTCCTCTGAGCGCTTCAACATTTTCTCCTTGCCTTAGCACCTGCAGAGCTGCTGAAACCAATGTGTGGTTTTCATTTTTGCGTCAATGGTCTGATTCTTGAACCAACTCTTGCCACTGTCCCTGTCAGTCAGTTCAGTTGCTCAGTGTCTGACCCCTTGGAACCCCACGGACTGAAGCACGCCAGGCTTCCCTGTCCATCACCAACTCCCGGAGCTTGCTCAAGCTCATGTCCATCGAATCAGTGATGCCATCGAACCAACTCATCCTCAGTCGTTCCCTTCTCCTCCCGCCTTCAGTCTTCCCCATCACCAGGTTCTTTTCCAGTGAGTCACTTCTTCGCATCAGGTGGCCAAAATATTGGAGCTTCAGCATCAGTCTTTCCAATGAATATTCAGGACTGATTTGTGTTAGGATGGACTGATTGGATCTCCTAGCAGTCCATGGGGATCTCAAGAGTCTTCTCCAACTCCCCAGTTCAGAAGCATTGATTCTTTAGCATTCAGCCTTCTTCATGGGGCAACTCTCACATCCATACATGACTACTGGAAAAACCATAGCTTTGACTAAATGAACCTTTGTTGGCAAAGTTATGTCTCTGCTTTTTAATATGCTGTCTAGGTTTGTCATAGCTTTCCTTCCAAAGAGCAGGCATCTTTTAATTTCACTGTCTGCAGTAATTTTGGAGACCAAGAAAATAAAGTTTGTCACTATTTCCATGGTTTCCCCATTTATTTGCCATGAAGTGATGGGGCCAGATGCCATGATCTTCATTTTTTGAATGTTGAGTTTTATGCCAGCTTTTTCAATCTTCCCTTTCACTTTCATTAAGAGGCTGTTTAGCTTCAACCCCTGGAGGAATTTCTTATTCCCCTTTCTGTCTTTTCTCCACCATGAGGGTCCCGTTGGATTGGCCCTCACCCGGTGAAGCATCGGGGTTTTGTTTCATCTCGTTAGCATGGCTGTGGGCCCTGCCGGCCAGGGCGTCTTGGCATTAGTGGGCAGGATTGACCCCAGCAGCTTACCTTGTAAGAGGTTGTGCAGGTGCTGCGTGGAGGATGGGCAGGGGCCCCACAAGAAGGGAAACACTGGCTGGAGGAGTCGCTGGGGCACACGGACTGAGCTATCGAGGCAGTCCTTGAAGCAGAAAGGCTAAGCCCCTTAACGTCTCGAACCTTCTTCCAAAGAAGGGATATACTGGTTGGAGGAGTCTCTGGGGTATGAGGATTGAGCTAGAGAGTCAGTCCTTGAAGTAGAAAGGCTAAGCCCATTAACGTCTCCCATCTTACAAAGCACAGAGCAGTGTGTCCAGTATTTTAATGACGGGTACCTACTGCTTACGTGTATGGCATACACACTCATAGCTACACGTCTACTACATGCCTCTTATAAATGCTGGGCACTGTTCTGGGTGCTGAACACTCAGTATGTAGTAGGGGATACGTAGCCCAGGAATTTTAATTTCTGCAAAGAAAAATAGAAGAACGTGTGGTTCATTTTGAGCAAGTTCACCATGTGGACAGCCCCGCGTGCACACAGATTGTGGTAAAATACATATAACATCAATTTAACTTTAACGTTGTAGCCAGTTGAATGAATGACTGGGTGGCTTCGGTGGAGTCAATCTAACAGATGGCCTTGGGGTGCCATCTGCCTTTGTCCCGGAGAAACACTCCAAAGCCTGGTGGCTTCCCTTTTTTCTTCACTGTCCCCAGTGGCTCTAGGTCACTGGTCTGTGTGTCGTTTTAGAATCTCTTTCTCCACTTTGTTGTTAGGTTTATGTTTTGGAAAGTTTCTCAGACGTCCCTGGGCCTTGAGAAGGCAGGCTTGGATTCCGGGTTCGCCCTTGCCGTGTGCCTGCCAGGTCGAGGTGGAGGCTGAAGGCCAGTCTGAGTTGTGGTGGTCTGTGTGGTCCTGGGGTCAGTGGACCCCTCTTCTCTGGAGGGGCGGGGAGATCCTTTGTGTGAAGCCTGGAGAGAGTTGACAGGTCAGTCTTCACAGTCTCGCTGTCTTTTTAAATTATGTTTGCATTTAGTTACTCATTTCATTGTTTTTTAGGAGTCAGAAGAAATACAAGTACTTAGAGAGCAACTTCTCTGAAAAGAAGAAGAGATATCTGTGCTCAAGGCGGAGAGAAGAAAAACCAGGGTCAGTAGGGGGATTCTCACATATTGACATTTGCCCCGCAGGGGTCACTGTGAGCCTCCGTGTTGCTGTCTTTAAACTCTATCTGATTTTCAAGTCATTTTTCACATCTTCCCACTGAGCAGACCAGGGTGGATTGGATCGGGGTTCTCATACCTTGCTTCAAATTTATGATGAGAGCTAATGTAATTTTAGTACATTAGAGGGGGGAGTTCTCTTAACTTAGATTTCTGTCCACGCTACACTTTGTGTGGGATCTTAGTTCCTCGACCAGGGATTAAAACCCGTGGCCTCTGCAGAATGTGTAGTCTTAACTACTGGCCCCCTGGGGAAGTCCACTCTACCTTTCGACTGAACAGGTGGAATTCCGGCGCCTAAGCATGTTTCCGGCTATAACGTGAGGCTGAGAGGAGTTATGGGCCCTGAATTCGAGCATGAGGTTGAAGGTGCTCCTTTGGCCCCGCCCTGCAGCTGCTACTGGAGCACCTGGAGTTCCTGGTTTCCCGGTACGTGCTGTCCGTCCAGGCGGGCAAGTGGCAGGCGCAGTCCCCAGCCAGCATGACCAGCGAGGTGGAGGTGCTCAGGGCGCTGAAACTGCTCTTTGAGCACCACAAGGCCCTGGACAAGAAGGTACC
>SJYR01003775.1:155772-166214 GCA_006410655.1 Kobus ellipsiprymnus
TTTTTTTTTTTTTTTTTTCTTTCACCAGATTGATCATAATGTGTCTCAGTGTGGGTCTCTTTGTGTTTATCCTTTGGAGTTTTTGAGCTTTTTGGATGTATAGATTTATCCATAGATTCATGTGGGAAGCTTTTAGCCATTATTTCTTCAAGTAATTCTTCTAACCTTTTCTCTCTGCTTTCTTTTTCTGCAACTCCCATTACGTGCATGGTGGTATGCTCAGTAATATTCCACAGGTATCTTTAGGCTCTGATTTATTTTCATTATTCTTTTTTGTTCCTCAGACTAAATCTCACTTGATCTTTCTTCAAGTTCACTGATTCTTTCTTCTGCCTGATCAGATGTCTGTTGGCACCCTGTAGTGAACTTCTTTATTTTGCTTATTGTACACCTCATCTCCAGAATCTCTGTTTGGCTTTTCTTTATAATTAGTATATCTTTACTGATATTGTCTCTTTGCTGATACATGCTTTTCACAATTCCTTTTAGTTCTTCGAATATATTTGTAATAGCTGATTAAATTATTTATCTATTAAGTGGCTGGACTTCCTCAGGTATAGTTTCTGTTAATTTTTTACACATATGTGAATGAGCAACACTTTCTTTTCTTTGACTGTCTCATTATTTTTTGCTGAAAATGTACTTATTCACATGATAATGTGTTAACTTTGTAAATCAATTTCTTTCTGCACTCTGAGGTTTGTTATGCTGCTTTTTGTACATTATATATATATATTTTAGCACTTGTTCTAAACTATTTTTGGCAAGACAGTGACTTCGGTTTCTAAATAACCAATATTATATGTACATATTTTATTGTAAATTTTAAAAGTTCATATTTTCCTTCTGCCTCAACATCTCCACAGATATACTGCCTACGTGACCCAGTATACCAGTGTAAGAAGGCTGGCCCTTGCCACAAATTCCCTTTCTTATCTTCCCCTGATTGTGATCTACTGTTATACAGATGTTATTCTGTGAATTACAATTTCTTCTCTCCTTTTCTCAATGATATGTTAGTCCTTTGCTCGAGTCTCCCCTCTCTCAGCCAAAGTCAAATAAATTCCCTGAAGCAGAAAATCAGGACAATAGAAAGGCTCATCTCATTTGTCTTGATTTTCTCATGGATCATAGTCATGCACTATTTTCAAATGCCTGAAAAATACTTGCTGCTTGTATTTTTGTCAATTTACTAGTATAACTATTTATGTATAAGTTATTGATGATCTCAAGTAGAAGTATCTGATTAAATAATCATGGAAGATTATTTAAAATTACTTTCATTTGAAGTAACAGTTTTAAAACAAATAGAATGTAGACGCCTTCATTTATATTAAGGTAGGTCCGTCTAGTCAAAGCTATAGTTTTTCCAGTAGTCATGTATGAATGTGAGAGTTGAACTATAAAAGAAGCTTAGTGGCAAAGAATTGATGCTTTTGAACTGTGGTGTTGGAGAAGACTCTTGAGAGACCCTTGGACTGCAAGGAGATCCAACCATCAATCCTAAAGGAAATCAGTCCTGAATGTTCGTTTGAAGGACTGATGTTGAAGCTGAAACTCTAATACTTTGGCCACCTGATGCAAAGAGCTGACTTATTTGTAAAGACCCTGGTGCTGGAAAAGATTGAAGGCGAGAGGAGAAGGGGACGACAGAGGATGAGATGGTTGGATGGCATCACCGACTCAATGGACATGATTTTGGGTGAACTCCGGGAGTTGGTGAAGGACAGGGAGGCCTGGTGTGCTGCAGTCCATGGGGTCGCAAAGAGTCGGACATGACTGAGTGACTGAACTGAACTCATCTACTATCAGAACATAGTGTTTTTACATATAAATGGCAAATTATATCAAAGGACTCTAAATTATAAAAAGGTCACAGTTTGACAGCAAGCAAAGCTATAATAATGTACATATACAGGTACAACCAAAAATTCCAACTTCATCTGCAGAGACTTACCTCCATGGTAGGATACTTACAAGTTTGAACTTTGAGAAGAGCATTAAGTATTATTATATAATATGAAAAATTGGCTTCATCCTCTTGGATTGCCTCTGAAAGTTTTAATTATTCAACAGTTTCTTAGAAAACCCAAAAAACTGCCTTTGAAAGTTATGTTTTGCCCTGCAGGTCAAAATAGGTGATTAAAATAATATCTATTAGTGTTATTGCTTCATAAACCCAAAAGTAAAAATGAAAATCACTCACTTGTGTCTGACTCTTTGCAACCCCATGGACTATATAGTCCATGGAATTCTCCAAGACAGAATACTGGAGTGGGTAACCACCCAAATGTTGATGTAATTCATGTGATGCTGGTTTATTTAGTTTAAATTACTCTAAATCATAATTATTATAAAGTACCACTATGAGTGGCCCAGAAGCAGGCAAATTGGTGTTCATGATGTTTTATTACTCATACTGTAGTTTGTCAGTGCCATTAAAAATATGTGTTTTAATTATCACAGATATCAGATAGGTATTCTGAAAATTAATAAAAGGCATATCAGAAGATACTTTAAGATTTTTAAAGTATATCTTAACTTTCACGGACTATCTCCTCTCCTTCATTTTTCAGTCATGCAACATTTATTTAATGAGTGCAAACTATGAGTCAGGCATTTTTCTAGGTTTTGAGGATATAACAGTGAAGAACAATTATCCTTTGCATGCATACAGCTTACATTTTAGCAGGGAAACAGATGATATACAAAGTATACATTATTAAAGTGTTAACTGCTAAGATGGAAATAAAGCAGAGTAATAGAGTAATATGTATATGTAATATGTATAGACTGTATTTATATTATAGTACACATGTGGGTCATGTTGGCAGTTCAATTTTCAACAAAAAAATCATTTGCTTCAATTGATTTGCTCTTATCTATTTAATACAGTTGTTGTTGCCTGTTAGTAGGACGTTATGTGCTTGGATTTCATAAATATGTGCAGACTGTATGGTTACATTTTTTCAGTCTTCCTTAATATGTCTTATAAAAATACTTCTTTCAGAATTACAAAAATATTTACACAGTGAATAATTTTTGTCTGTCATAGATTGCAACTTGGAACCTTACTAATAGATTTGCACATACCTTGTTCCCTCTATAAACACATTCAGTCTTCGCTTTAAGGCAGAGTTGTCAAATTGCTAAGAAAAACCTTCAAAAATGAGAAGAAGAGAGAGAGACAGGTGGGGGGAAGTATTGTATTTTTCCCCTTTCCATTCATAAAAGTTTTATTTTCTTAAGATAGGGATGGAAGGGAGAAGAAGGGAAGAGAACAGGAATGTAGAGGAGAGTGAAGGAGAAGACTGTAGGAGGGTTTGTGTGTGTGAGAGAGACAGAGAGAATTTATAAAGTATTTTTAAACCTACGAATTCCACATATAAGAAAGAATACAAAGCACTATGAAACAGGAAATTTGACCAAAAGAATGACTACTATGTGAAACTGGTCAGAGATAGGAACCATCATCCTTCAAGGTTCAAACAGGATATCCAGGAGCATGTAGGTCCCATAAATGTCAGTTTTTGGCCTGAAAGTCAGAGCAGGGGTAGACAACAGCAAAAGGAGTTAGACAAGGCCAGTTAGAGGAAATCATAAGGAATATCTGAAAGAAATCACACTATATAGTAATATACACATACATACAAATTTATCTTTAAAGGATGATTAGGGTTTGAAAAGATGGAGAGAAGGGGAGATTATTCTATTTATTAATTTATTTGGCTGTGTTGGGTCTTAGTTGTGGGATGCAGAATCTTTGTTGCTTTATGTGGGATCTTTCCTTGCAGTGCAGAGATTCTCTACTTGTCGCACATGGCCCATAGTATCTGCTTCTCATTTATGGAAAAGATGTGGACTTGGTATTTTGAAAGGGATTCCACTGATCTAAAGATTATTCTGTTGAGTAGTAGCACTGTACTCATAATATTAATTTTTCCAAGCAATGAACATAAGGTGGCTTTCTATTTATTTATCTTCTTTAGTTTATTTCAGTAATGTTTTGTTGTTTTGAGTATATATGTCTTCAACATCCTGAGGAGTCTGGCTCTTGCCTAATAGCCTTTGTGGAGTTTTGATGACCAACCATAGTAATTACGTAGGTTTTACTGGGCAGGTTTTATGGGGGGAATGCTGCCCTTCCCACACCAGACTTCATACACAGCCAGTGAATTAATCTGAGGGAAATTTCAGTCAAAGACTCAAGTCCATCTGGCCTGTGATAGTGGTCTTCACATATTTTCATTCCCTGGCAAGTGTCCTCATTCCTAGGTGTATCTTTATCTGAGGCCACTAGCTGAGGTTTCTATATGTATCTCTGTCAAGACCTCCTTATAAGGGAAAGAGTAGAAAACCTTAAAGACACTTCTTATTCTAACTCAGTACTCAGAATGTTTTTACTGCTACCCATCCTTCTCTCCCTTCCCATGGCTATTGCTTCCATAAAACTGAAGGACCCTTTTGTGCCATGCTCCCTCAAGAATGGGATCACACCTTTGTCTTTGCTGGGCCACCTGAGCTTTGATGAGTGTGCCATTCCATGGGGAAGAAACAGGGGAAATTCAGTGTTTTCTTAGACTAGGTTCTTGTTTCATCACAACATGAGATTTCACTGTTACTTTCATTTTGGCTATTGCTTTATATGGCTACTCTGAAAACTGACAGATCAATTCTTTCCAGTTCAGCTGAGCTCCTAACACCTCCTAGTTTAAAAGTATTCAAGTATTTTATTATTTTCAATGCTATTGTAAATGGATTCATCTCCTTAACTTTATGTTTGAATTGTTCAGTGCTCTTCTACAGAAATACAACTCATATTTAGATGTGGATTTTGTGCCATGCAAATTTGCTGAACTAGTTTATTAGCTCTCCTAATTTTGTATGGATTTTTAGGATTTTCTATATATAAGATCATTGCATCTGTGAATAGAGGTACATTTAATCCTTTCTTTTAGCCTATGTGTATTTCATTTCTTCCATAATTTTTATGGTTAGACTTCTAGTATATTGTTAAAGTGGCGAGAACAGGCGTCCATGTCTTCTGCTGCTGCTGCTGCTGCTAAGTCGCTTCAGTCATGTCCGACTCTGTGCAACCCTATAGACAGCAGCCCACCGGGCTCCCCTATCCCTGGGATTCTCTAGGCAAGAATACTGGAGTGGGTTGCCGTTTCTTTTTCCAATGCATGAAAGTGAAAAGTCAAAGTGAAGTCGCTAAGTCGTGTCCAACTCTTAGCGACCCCATGGACTGCAGTCTACTAGGCTCCTCCGTCCATGGGATTTTCCAGGCAAGAATACTGGAGTAGGGTGCCATTGCCTTCTCCAATAGTAGCTTTTAGGGTCACTTAATAAGTTAGAAAAACACTCAAATAAGGATTTTCTCCTCCAAAATCCAAAGAGGTCCATTAGGCATTGCACCTCATTTTTGGTTGTAGGAGAGTCGGATATAACAACTTATCTTTCTTGACATGCTCCACATCACCGGATTCCTAGAAATTTTACTGAGGTATAAAGACTGAATTTTTTGGGATTAAACCTTACCTTCTGACACACAAATGTTTCAACAGTAAGATTAGAATAGTTCTTCTTGGTTGCTCATTGGGTCCCATTAGCATAATGTCATTGATGTAATGGACCAATGTTACATCTTGGGGAAAGGAAAGGCAATCAAGATCCCTGTGAACTAAATTATGACATATGGCTGGATAGTTGATATACCCCCACATTAGGACAGAGAAGATATATCTCTGGCTTTGCCTGTTCTATGCAAACTACTTGTGCTGATCTTTATTGACAGGGATGGAGAAAAATGCATTTGCCAGATCAGTAGCTGCATACAAGGTACCAGGGGATATGATAAATTGCTCAAACAATGAAACCACATCTGGTACAGAGGCTGCAGTTGGAATCACCACCCAGTTAAGCTTACAATAATCTGTTGTCCTTTTCTAAGATCCACTGTCTTCTGCACAGTATAAATAAGCAAGTATAATGGGGATGTGGTAGGAATCAGAACTTCTTATCTTTCAAGTCCTTGATTGTAGCACCAACTTCCTCAGTCCTTTCAGGAGTGCAGCATTGCTTTTCATTATTATTTTGCTGCATAGAGGCAGTTCTAATGGTTTCCATTGGCCTTTTCCCACTATAACATCCCTCACTGCACAGGTCAGGAAACCAATGTGGGGATTATTCCAGCTACTGAAGTGTTCTATTCCAATTCTGCATTCCAGAACAGGATGAGTTCAGGGATCATTGAGCCCACAAAGAGATGAAATGAGGTAAAATTATTTTACCTCCATAAATCCCTACTCTTTGGTGGACCATAGTGACATTTCGGGTCTCCTCAAGTTAGGACTCTGTTTTATGATTTAAGTTAGACTTTTGCTTACTCGATCTAGAACTTTTATGACTATAAGATCAAGTAATAACTTAGTAGCCTTCCTAACAGGTCTACAAAAGTCATGATCAACTAGCCAGTGTCATAGGTCTGTGAAAATCAGATGATTGTTTGCTGCTTTGACTCAACTGCCCAGTATTGTAAACACACCATCTTGCCTTTAGTGGTTAAATGTCACCACATGACACTATCATCCTGGGATCTTATTACTCCCATTGTACTTAGGTTTCTCAATTCACTGATTGTGTTTCCCACTGAAAGGTCTGGCCTACAGAGAAGACCACAGGACTTTTCAAGGATACTGGGCTCCCCTCACAAGTTTCTTTCTTAGTCATGGTGAAAGGCATGCCTTTTAGACCCTCCCAGTGTGGATGAGTAGTTCTTATATGACAAATCTGTTCTAACATTTCAATATCCCTATGCCTTTGAATTGCTTCCTCTACATTAAGGTAAGTCCTGTCTAGCATTTCAAACTCAAACATGGTGGGGTGTCTTTTGATCCATGAATCAGCCAAACAGAGTTCTTTCTAATTCTTGATACTGCACCATTAAATGCAGAATCTCTGCTTTGTGATTCTGCTTACATATATAAATTTAGTCTGTACAGTTCATGTTCCTCCCACCATTATTCCACTTCCATAGTATCCATTACTACACAATTTGAAAATTCAAGCAGTTCTGTTGGAATATAGCACAAATTCTTATGGGTCATACTTTGTATTGATACCTTACCTTCAGGAGCCTGCTGGAACTTGAGTCTAGTTACAGATCTAGATGCAGAGAGGAGTGGTGGGGATGTCTTGAGAAGATTCAGCATTGTTTTATAGAATAACTGACTATGCTAGAGGTGCTCCCATTGGCAAAGAAGATTCATTAGGATTTAGGACTCCATGTCCCCAGCTCAATCAGTGTTCTCCTGTGCGTCTGCATTCCAACTTTCAAGGCCTTAGTCCTTCCCCATCAATTCTCTCACTTTAACCATAGTCATCCTATGAGGCTGGGAGTTTAAATTGTGTTATAATACAGCCAGATGCAGATGCGATTCTGGGGTTGGTTTTCAGCAACTACAGGATGTATCTCTTTCAGAGATACAAGGTTTAAGATTCAGAGATACAAGCAATAGAATTATATGGCATTTGAACTCAGAAATCAAATCCTTGAGCTCATTCTTTTTTTCCCCAATTTGTTCAGAGACATTAGGAGTAAGCAGCCAGTCTCCCTATATTAATTTGTCAAAACTGTTCAAAATATCATATACACACTCACCTAGTTCCTTGCTTTTAAGTAGCTGATTAGGATCAACCAGTTCTAATGTTCTGCATTGCTAGATCATAGACTGTCAGTGCTCTGTTTACTACCAGAAATAGTCATTAGCATCTATAAATCTACTGAGGTTAGGAATCCAATTCCAGAAACTCTCAAGTCAAAGAACTCAAATTCCATTCTTGAACAACTCAGTACCAAAAACGGTACCAGTCAGAGTTCTCCATAAAAGCACTGCCTTGAGAGAGACAGAGAGAGAGTGTGTGTTTGTGTAGAGAGAGACAGACAGACAATATACTAAGCAATATACTAAGATCTACTAACCAATATGCTAAGACTTGGGAAGTACAGACTAACAGCCTGGGAAGATGTGAGGAGCTATCAGTTTAACAACTCTTAAAAGAATTGAATCCTGCCAAGAACTATGTAAGTGGACTTGTAAGTGGATCTTTGCTCAATCACATCTTCAAATAAGAATGCAGCCCCTGCTGACACCTTGATTGCAGCCTTGTAAGACATTCTGAAATAAAGGACTCACCTGCAGGGTACCTGGATTCCTGAACCATGAATACTCTGAGATAAAGAATGCATGTTTTTTTAAGCCACTAAGTTTTAGGGAGATTTGTTTTGCAGCAAGAGATAATTAATTCAAGGCCATATGCCAGTATGCAGTCTTGAATTAACATTTATTTTGTCTGAGAGAACCTAAATAGAGAATTTATTCTAAAGAAGTCCAAGTTTGATACTGCCCCCATGGAACTGGTAAAAACAGGCAAATTTCATCTATAGGAACACAGCTTCAACATTGGGCTCAAAAAGACTTACAGATGAAGATATAAGAAACATGAGCTTATAGATAAAACAGAAAATCTTGAAACAAGCACTAATTAGAAAAAATCAGAATAACACTTTTACCAATATTTCAGAGAAGGTCCTTTTTTAAAAGAATAAAAAAAAATCATAGAACTGAAACAGTTAATTGTGGAAACAAAACAACAGAAGCTGGTCCAATATTGGGTTTATAAATTTATTTATTTTAATTGGAGGTTAATTACTTTACAATATTGTATTGGTTTTGCCATACATTAACATGAATCTGCCACAGGTTTACATGTGTTCCCCATCCTGAACCCCCTCCCTCCTCCCTCCCTGAACCATCCCTCTGGGTCGTCTCAGTGCACCAGAAAATGGAAATAAAAATTACAGTGAGGTAATTACCTGACACCAGTCAAAATAGCTTTTCTCTAAAAATCCACAAACAATAAATCCTGGAGAGGATGTGGAGATTGGTGAGAATGTAAATTGGTACAACCACTATGTAGAACAGTTTCAGTTCAGTAGCTCACTTGTGTCCAACTCTTTGCATCCCCATGGACTGCAGCACAGCAAACCTTCCCTGTCCATTGCCAATTCTTGGAGATTACTCAAAATCATTTCCATCAAGTTGGTGATGCCATCCAACTATCTCATCCTCTGTAGTCCCCTTCTCCTCCAGCCTTCAATCTTTCCCAGCATCTGTGTCTTTTCCAGTGAATCAGTTCTTTGCATCAGGTGACCAAAGTATTGGAGTTTCAGCTTCAGCATCAGTCCTTCCAATGAATATTCAGGACTGATTTTCTTTAGGATGGACTGCTTTGTTTTCTTTACTGTCCAAGGGACTCTCAAGAGTCTTCGCCAACACCACAGTTAAAATGCATCAATTCTTCAGTGCTCAGCTTTCTGTATAGTCCAACTCTCAGATCCATACATGACTACTGGAAAAACCATAGCTTTGACTAGACCTTTGACTAGAGTGAGGACCTTTGTTGGCAAAGTAATATCTTTGATTTTTAATATGCTGTCTAGGTTGGTACAGTATGGTGACTCCTTAAAAAACTGAAAAATAGAGCTACCATATGGTCCTGTAATCCCAGTTCTGGACATATATCCAGAGAAAAACATGGTCTGAAAAGATATGGAAACCTTTGTGGAAACCAATGTTCAATGCAGCACTGTTTACAATAGCCAAGACATGAAAGCAAATTAAATGTCCATTGACAACAGAATGGATAAAGAAGACGTGGGACATATATATATATACAATGGAATATTACTCAGCCCATAAAAAGACTGAAATAATGCCATTTGCAACAACATGGATCGACCTAGAATGTGTCATACTGAGTGAAGCCAGAGAAAGAGAAATATGATATGTCCCTTATATGTGGAATCTAAAAAGTAATGATACAAATGAACTTACTTACAAAACAGAAACGGGCTTAGAGAACAATGGTTACCAGGGAGGAAAGGTGGGGTTGGGAAGGGGTAGTTAGGGAGCTGGAGATCAACATGTATCAGTTCAGTGGCTCAGTCGTGTCCGACTCTTTGCAACCCCATGAATCTCAGCACGCCAGGCCTCCCTGTCCATCTCCATCTCCCGGAGTTTACTCAGACTCGAGTCCATCAAGTCAGTGATGTCATCCAGCCATCTCATCCTGGGTCTTCCCCTTCTCCTCCTGCCCCCAATCCCTCCCAGCATCAAAGTCTTTTCCAATGAGTCAACTCTTAGCATGAGGTGGCCAAAGTACTGGAGTTTCAGCTTTAGCATCATTCCTTCCAAAGAAATCCCAGGATTGATCTCCTTCAGAATGGACTGGTTGGATCTCCTTGCAGTCCAAGGGACTCGCAAGAGTCTTCTCCAACACCACAGCTCAAACGCATCAATTCTTCGGCACTCAGCCTTCTTCACAGTCCAACTGTCACATCCATACATGACCACAGGAAAAACCATAGCCGTGACTAG